>NEWO01000009.1:4015717-4037945 GCA_003013225.1 Phalaenopsis aphrodite
TTCAGGAAGTATCAGGGGTAGAGGCGATAACTCATACCTCACACACATTTGAATCTCTTACTGATACAACTATTGGCAATCTTTCTATTGCAATACTACCACCTCATCCGAATTAGCAACAATCTTTGGATGAAGAATGATATGTCTACACTTCTAGGAGGAAGAAGAAGAATGGAGATCAACTTGAGCTAAGGAATCTAAGGGATGATACTTTGGTTACTTTGGGGAATGACGCGTACCTCACCAATTTGTTAGTTGGTTCCCTTCCAAGAACTAGAGGCATAGACAGAACTAAATTGTGTCGTCCCGATTGATCTTATATGTATCATCTATTTTTGGGTTTTTATTTTTCTTTTTTATCGTGTTGTATCGTGTTTGGGCCCACTCATAGAACCTATCTGTACCCTTTTCTCTTTAATATAATTGCCATCGGGCTTTTTAAATACATACATATATATGTATATATACATATATATACATACATATATAATATATAAGTTTATTGTTTAAATGTTTTACTTAAATGCATTTGATTCAGACTCTAGAAGTTTCACTTCTGGATCGAAGAAAGGTGGTCAACAACAAAAAAATGTTAGTGTTTGATTTATTTAAGTTTTATTAATTTATTAAATCTAGTAACTAATATAATGATTTCAAAGAGGTAATAATAATAATAATAATAATAATAATAATAATAATAATAATAATAATAATAATAATAATAATAATAATTTATTTCATAATATAAACATATGTGTATAAATCTTAAAGCCTAATTGAAAATATATAAATTTCATAAAGGAATTAAAAAAGTCAAATAAGGACTAACTTTTTATTATCAATATTTTATGTAAATCGTTTGAAAGAAATAGTTAAATTTGTATTATAAAATAATGATAATAGTTAGTAAAATAATAAAAGAATTACTAATATAAGATACATCAATTTAATAGCTTAATAATGATCATTTATGCATTTAACTGTAGGCTTTCATTGGAGGTAAGTAATGAGAACATTTGGGTAGAGAATCTTCTATGTTTGAGGTGAGTATTAATATTCTTAAGCTATGATAATATTTTATTTCTTCTAGACTAAATGCACTTACGGGTACTATCATTAGTTATTTTAAAATTATTGGAAACTCAAGATTTTGAATAATATTAAATTTTTATTTATATTATAGGAACGATACGTGCACTCAACATTATTTAAATTATCATAAATATTGAATGTTATATAAGTATGTCGACTACTATACAAATGAGAATAGAATAATATTTTTATTAAAATTGATTTTCATAAAATACTTGTATGTGCATAGTTGACTATGATAGAGTCGCCCTTTATTATACTAGCGGGAGAACATTAAGATACTCATGCATGTAAATAAGAAATAATATTGATATTGATGTACCTTAATTGATACAATTCTTAGACAGTGCTTTTGTGACGATTGTATAAACATTGAATGATATAGATATATTATTATTATAATAAAACCCATTGAGTAGCCCATAAATATCATAAATGGTTATATTCATAAGATATCAAATATTTTATACTGAATTCTTAAAAGCTTAACTGTTATTGATATATATATATATATTTCTAGAAAGAAGAATACAGATACAATGTGATGGAGGGCCCAAACATGGCACCCTGCTCACAACAAAATCACAAGGGGTTCCACAACTAGAAAATAATAAAAAGTACATTAGAGATAAAAAAAAAGTTTAAAAATGCAGAAATACATAGTATCAGGTGGATAGAGAGCAATTCAATTTGGTTTTGTCTCTGCCTCTGGTTCTAGGAAAGGAGCAAGCTAATAAGTTGGTAAGAAGATTGCCATTGCCAGTAGTAACCGATGTATCATCCAATATGTTCCCGAGCTGGAGTCGGCCTTCATTCTTCTTCTTCCTCCTAGAATAGACCTGCTATTCCTCTTCTAAAGATTGACTCACTTGATATTGGTCTAAAGTGTGCTGGGGATGTGCAGATTGTTGAACATTAGAAGCAACTACCTGTTGTACCAGCTGATCTGTTATTGGATCAAATGAGCACTCTTGTGTGTCTTGGCATGTGAGTGAGTCTTCAATAATAATGGGTGATATGAGCACAACTGGATCTGTAGCTGTAGTATGTTGTTCTTCTTCAGGAACTGCACTTTTGGGAAGAGGACCGCGTTGCATCTTCTCAACAGGGATGGTAGGGGGTTGTTCTTTAGCGATATTCAACCTTTAGATGAAGATGCAAACGATAGCAAATAGTAGAGCTGTGACCAAACATACTGCAATGAGAGCAATAAGGAGGATATGATTCCATTTCAACCTTTTGCCAATACCCGTTGTGCATAGTGTCAATCCATATCTCATCCGGAGCTGGTTGAGTGATATCTCTCTCAACTAACACACAAACCACAGATGGTCTAGTGACAACAAGTGTAGGACTATCCACTTTGAGAGACTACCGTAAGCAAATATTAAAGAGTAGAGAATTTCTATGTTGAACAAATGTAATTTTAACCCCGAAAATTTTATCCAAACAGGAATGTTAGGGGGCTCCGCTTTTGGACCAAAACCGACTGTCCACTTCAAAATTTTCATAAAATTTTTGTCAATCTTAATTGCTTTTCGAGAGAAAATGCGAGTGTAATCGACATCATGAGATAGCTGAATAAGTATATGTCTGCCGTCAAGTAGTCCAATGTTCCAATTGCCCAATAGTCTCATAGTATCAAACTCCTTCCTAATGATCTTCAGTTTTGTGTGACCATAAAAGAATTTCCCCACTAGAGAAGTGCCAATAAGATGCGAGAGTGCCTGTTTCAACTTCTGTGAGAATAAGTGCAGACTTCCCATTTTTTTCCAAGCTTTTTAATAATTGTGTGATCACCTCCATTTTCAAGAGCCTCATAGAAAGATTCTAGAACACTACAAGACTTATTAATAGCAAAACCAGGTGTTGAACCTGGACGAGGTGCACGAGCAGGAAAGTCACCGACAAGAGCATTTGCATAGGAACGGAGCGTCGAGGCCATCTCCCTCACAAGACAAGAGAGAAATAGTCTGGCGGGCAGGAAGAGCAGACAGACGAATGGGAACCTTCTGCCGGGCAGGAAGCGAGCAGAAGACGCGCCCTTTTGCGAACAGAAAAGCAGACTGTGAACAAGAAAGCAGACATAACTGCAACTCGAGGAAACGACGCCGAAGCCCTTCGTTGAAGACCACATAGGCCTTCGTCGTCGTCATCGAGTGCGGTAAGTTCGAAACCGCAGATCGAAATCTCGAAAAGGGACAACGTTGAAGACGACGAACGCAGAGACCTTTGTCGTCGTCGTGTGGGACGGCAGGAAGAACAGACAGGCGAACAGAGAGACCTTTGTCGTCGTCGAAGCCTTTTTGGGCTTAAAAAGAAAGATATATATCTCTTATATTATTTTAATTTAGAAGTATAAGTATTCGCTAGTTTTGATTAACCCATTGTTGTATTAAACTAACTTTTCAGACATAGTTAAATGATTTAAAAGATGTGCAATAAAAGAGTAAATGTTTATAGAAGGCCTGAACAATCAGTAATGATGTAAATTTAATTATATTATTTTAATTTATTTTCTGTAGTGGCTCCTTCATCTGTTAAATATTAGTTATATAAAATGATTATAGAAAACTTAATCCCATCGTCTAACTGTTTATATCCACGTTGGTTAATTCCAAGTCTCGCGCCTTGTTGTGAGAAAAATGATATTAGAGTCAATGTTTAAGATTAATTAATACATTTTGATGAAAGAGCTAATAAGGTAATTATAATAAAATTTTGATAATAATAAAGATTAAAAAATTAAGTAAATTCAAATTAATAATTATATCCATTCTTGGATAAAGATGCACCCGAAATTATAGAAGAGGAGAGTCGGATAAAGAATGGAGTACAACCTATTATAAATGTGAACTTGAATGCCCTAACCCAAATAATGAAGGTAATGACCCGGTTGATTTGAGAGTCCAGATCACAGCCTAATGAAAGTGATATGGTTGCTGTGGATAAGTACATAAAGATATTTTAAGATTCACGTCCACCATTGTTTAAGGAACTAAAGATTCAATTGAAGCAGAGAATTGAATAAGACTTGTGTGGATGAGGAGTGCCATTAGCTATATTTGTGCTAGATGGAGAAGCTGAAAGGTGGTGATGTGGGCAACATCAAGACAAACTAGAGGATGTACCTAGTTTGATGATAAGTTGGGAAGTGTTCCTAGAGTTATTCAGAGGGTGGTTTGTACCCCTGTTTGCTCGAAGACAAATGCATTACAAATTTATCCTATTGGCACAAGGAGATAAGACAATCATGTAGTACGAAACAAAATTCACTACAATGTCAAGATATGCACCACAATTAATCGCTACTGTAGAAGAAAAGTACTATAGATTCTTTTCCGGATTAAAGGATTTGATTAGATAGTTGTTGGTGCCTTTGGAGATCAATGAATACTCAATATTTAATTGAACGAGTTAGAAAAATAGATATTGATTATCAACTTATTATGAAGTTTAAGGAGACGCATGAGAGGAAAATATTGATGAAGGATAATATGTAGATCAATTAGAAGGATCCAATAGGAAGAAGTCCAACTTTAATTCTGGTGGATTCAGTAGAGATTTGACTCACAGTACTGTAGTCACTTTTGTCAAATGCAGAAGACAACATAAGAGTGAATGCTTGATGGACTCTAATACTTGTTACTGGTGTCGTCAGCCTGGTCATTTAACAAGAATTGTCCATCACTTGGCCAAAAGACTATTGAAGATCAGAAATCATATAGAGTTCATTCACAAAAGGCTGTAAGTGGATAGAAAAGAATAGTTTATAGCTTTAGCTTCTACCCAATTTCAATCAAGGCAAATTGTTCGACCTCGACTTTATTCACTTACTCACAGTGAACCTAAAGAACTTACTGATGTTGATGGTGATAAGGTATGACAAGTTTGGCATTTTCTTACAAAGGTGTTTTCCTAACGCTTTTTTGGTGTGATATGCTTTTATCTTGATGAGGGGAGTATAGTTTAGTCGCCTAGTATCAAGTCTTTACTCTGCAGTAATCAATTTTCATCTTAATGAATGACCCCCTAGTTTTTATCATAAAGTTTATGTTGATCCGCTTAATGAGAGATGATTTGTGGTTTGCTATAAATTTTGAGGATGGAATTTTTATAACTAAGGAAGTTGGTGACACCTGGTTTCATATACCCAAGGGAGCCCATTAGGAGATGAACCGAGAGGGTCAAAAAATCAAGGAGGTGGGTTCTCCCGACGGAGGAGTGATTGAGAGAATTTGCAGCTGAAACCGACCCTAATATTTATTTAGTGAGTCGAACGACGTGCACAGGAGACGATGAGTGTAAGCTAAGGCTTTTACCTTGTCGACAACGACAACCGACGACGACGTCTTCGAGCAGAGGAGGTGAGACGCTTGATGAGGGAAACAAAGTTAACGAAGTATCGACGCCGAGTTTGGAGCAATTCGGTGTGAAGAAGCAGTAAGGAACGAAGCCGAGCATCACACTCAAAGGAGAAGACGGGTTCGCCTGCATGAGAGGGCTTTTGACTGAGGTTATGCATGAGTTTATTTAACTAAGTTATTAATAAAGATTATACATATTGTTGATTTTCAGAGTTTAACGAGATTATTTTATTGGTATGAATAGTAAGTATAAGTATTCTTACATGAATCTTAGAATATGATTGACAAGGAAAATGAATTAACATGAGAAAGATATAACACCTATTTCTCCAATTAATCTATTGATAATTATTACTTGCAGATAAAAGAAACGACATAAAATAGGAAAGCCTAAAATAGAAAAAGAAATTAATCCAATCCAATGAACTAAATATAAAATAGAAAAATAAATAAATCTAATTCAAAGAAATAAATCTAATCCTCATTACTTTTACATAAATAAATTATTTCCTATTGTAACTTCTAACACTCCCCATCAAGTTGAAAAATGATTGAAAATCATGTTCAACTTGGATTATAAAACATCAAACAACGGGCGAGGAAGAATCTTTGTGAGGTTGAACTTGAAAGCTTCACCCGTACTTCCCCAAGAGCATTTAGTGTTATTTTTAGTTGACTGTGGTTGTCTTTGACTGCGGTTTCTACAGTTTTTTGTAGGTAGGCGGAAGACTCCTACCTTTCATGCTGTAGGGAAGTTTGTAGGAAAGTAGACAACCTGCAGGAATAACTGCAGAGCGTGATTGCGGGAAAAAACTCTGGATAGGGCTAGCTGCATGAAAATGCTTCGGAGGAAGGCTTGCTATAGAGAAAAGCAGCAGAGGTAGGTTGTGGCAGATAAAAGCTCTGGAGAAGGGTCTGATACAAGGAAAAGCTCTGGAGAAGGGCCTGTTACCGGAAAAAACTCTAGAAGAGGGCTTGCTGCTGGAAAGATTCAGGAAAGGGCGTACTGCAAGAAATGCTCCAAAGGAGGGCTTGATGTAGGTAAGATTCTAGAGGAGGGCCCACATAAGATTTTGAATGAGAGCATGTCACGGGAAAAAGCTCCGGAGGAGAGTCTGTTGCAGGAAAGATCCCGGAGAAGGGCCTGCTGCAGAAAAAAAAAACACTCCGTGTCCATGGTGACATAAGGAATGTCATCAACAACTCTCTGACTTCGGAGGAGGGCCGGGTAATAAGCCTTTTCTCTTTCCTTCATGAGCCTGCCTTACCTCTGCCATAAGGAATGTCTTTTCTACATGTATTTTCTTCTTCTCACACTGTAACAGTTTTTGAATTTCATCTAGGCCTTTAGCATCTGCTCTCATGCAAGTCCAACCATATTCTATTCCATGAGAATATTTGTATTGAAGCTTCTTCTTCAGTAATAGTTGTAGTAGCAGGAAGACCGTAAACTAAATCATATCTATCAGGGAAAGGTGAATTAACTTCTGACTGAGAAGTACGAGCACTGTATGAAAAATGTGTTCCATTTGGGACTACTTGGGCCTGGAAGTATGGAGAAAGATATTGATAGTTTGAGTGCCATAGATTTGGCTATCGTGACCAAGAGGCGGAACAACATAAGTAGAAGAGTGGTAAGCACCGTAAGGTGTATATCCATATCAATGGTGATACAAATCACCATAAACTCCATGTGGCATCTCCACTCCTTCAGGGCTTAAAGATCTAGAACACTCGTCCTAATCTCCAACCGAACCATCATAACCTTTGCAATAATAAGCTGACAATGGATAATTGTTAGGCAGATACTGAATGTTATGATCCATGTATTCCGGAAGAGCTGAGGTCACAGATCTCTCTGATGATGGGATTTGAACCTTTGGTGCTTGCACGCCATTTATTGAACCATATTGAATCCCCTCTGGTTTTATAGCAACCTTAGGAGCATCATGAGTCTTGCTCTTGGATTCCAACATCAGCTTTTGCAACAAATTTGCAACTTGATCTTCAATGACCGCCATAATCGGATCTTGCGCAGAGGATTTGATGTAGGATGATAGGTTGAACCCTAACACGAGGGGATGATGGCACGATGGGAAGTGACTGAGGAGTTGAAATTATAGATATCAACAAAACCCTAGGAGCAAGAAAGAAGAGTGAGCGCCGCCACAAGAGGAGAGGAAGTTTCCGGCAGAAAAATTAAAAAGAGGAGGCAGAGGAAGGGTCTGCTGCAGGGAATAGTAAGTTTCCGACAGCAGAGACACTAGGGTTTGTTTCAAGTCTCTAATACCATGTTGATTTTTAGAATTTAATGGAATTATTTTATTGATATAAATAGGGGGCATAAATACCCCTACATGAATCCTAGAATTAGAAAGACAAGGAAAAAGAAATAACACGAAAAGAAAGATAATACCTATATCTCCAATTAATTAATTTATAATAATTACTTTGAGATAAAAGAAACAACATAAATATGAAAGCCTAAACTAGGAAAGGAAATAAATCTTAAATAGGGAAGGAAATAAATCTAATCCAAAGAAATAAATCTAATCCTTATATCTTCTAACATGAATAATTTATTTCCTAATATAACTCCTGACACACATACACACACATATATATAAATTTATTATTCAAATGTTAAACATAGATGCATTTGGTTCAGGCTATAAAGTTCAACTTCTGGATCTAAGAAAGATGTAAACAATAAAGAAAGGTTAGGGTTTGATTTTTTTAAGCTTTGTTGGTTTATTAAATCTAAGAACTAAACTAATGAATTTAAAGAAAATAATAATAATAATAGTAAATTTTTCATAATATAAATATATGTATATGAATCTAAAAGCCTAATTGAAAGGATATAAATTACATCAAATAATTATAAAGTTAAAGTAGGAGGGCCTTTATTTTATTGTCAATATCTATTTAAATTGTTTGAAAAAAATAATTAAATTTATATTGTGAAATGATGCTAATAATTAGTAAAATGATAAAAAAATTACTACTATAAGATACATCATTGCATTAAATTAATAATGATTTTTTTATGCATTTGACTTTAGGTTTTCATTAAAGATAGGTGGAGAAAGATTGATTAGAGAATCATAAGTTTTTAAGGTGAGTGCTCTTGTTCTTATACGATGGTAATATTTTTTTTCTTCTAGAACAAATGCACACTGATATAATCATTAGTTTTATTGAAATTACTGCAAACTTAGGATTTTGAATTCTATTGAATTTTTGTTCATATTATAGGAATGATAAGTGTACTCAACATTATTTAAATTAACACAAATATTGAATATTATTTAAGTATACTGACTGCTATGCAAATGAGAATAAAATGATTTTTTTAGTAAATAGTGTTTTTCATAGAATGCTTGTATGTTTATGCTTATGTTTGATTGAGTCACTCTTTTATGGTACTAGCGTTGGAACACTGTAGCACTCTTGTGCGTAAATGAAAAAAAAATATTAATACTAAAATTCCTTAATTAGTACAAATTTTAGACGATGTTCTTATGTCATACTTTAAAATTATGGGAGGGTAATTGAACATAGGTTAAGACATATTACAAAGATTTTTCATAATCAATTTGGATTTATGTCGGGCAGGCCTACTATGGAAGCGATACATTTATTGAGAGGTTTGATGGAGAAATTCAGAGATAATAAGGAGAATCTACATTTAATTCTTATTGATTTAGAAAAAAGCTTACGATAAGGTTCCAAGAGATATTCTTGAGAGGGTTCTTGAGAAGAATGTGTTGATATGACTTATATTCAAGTCATTAAAGATAATAATAGAGCTGTTACTTGTTTTCGAACTGAAGGAGGATTGGCCAATTTTCTTCTATTTTTGTTGGATTACATCAGGGATTGACTTTAAGCCCATACCTTTTTGCTTTAGTTATGAATGGTCTTACTGGACATTTACAGGAGAATGTACCTTGGTGTATGCTTTTTGCTGATGAGATCCTTCTCATGGATAAGATGAGAAAAAAACTGTAGGAAAAACTTGAATTATGGAGGTCTACATTGGAGTCTAAAGGCCTTCATTTGAGTAGAACTAAAACTGAATGCATGGAATGTAATTTTAGTAGTAGTAGCTCTAGTGACAGAAGTGTAACTTTGGGTGATCAAATTATTAAAATGTGTGAACGATTTAGATATGTCAGATTTGTTGTTCAAAGCGATGGTGATATAGATGGTGATGTTATTAGGAGAATTCAAGTTGGTTGGTTGAAGTGGTGGAATACTTCGGGCCTTTTGTGTGATAGAAAAGTAACACTCAGACTAAAAGAAAAATTTTATAAGATGGTGGTGGGACTTGCAATGCTCTATGGCGCTGAATGTGGGCCTTTAGAAGAGAAACATAATACTAAGTTGTGTTGTCGAGATGAGAATGATTAGATAGATGAGCGGCTTTACAGTTAGAGAGAAAATGCGAAATGAATATATCCGTGATAGGGTTGGTGTAGCTCCTGTGACGGACAAAATTAGAGAAAGTTGTTTAGATGGTTTGGTCACATTAAGCGTCAACCATTTGATGATCCGATTAGGAGTAGATGTTTTAGATTCGACTTATGTTAAGAAAGAGAGAGGTAGACCTAGGATGACTTGGGCTTACTGTATAAAAAATGATCTTAATTTATTAGAACTAAATGAAAATATGACATTAAATAGGACACAATGGAGAAAAATGATTCATGTCGCCGACCCCATGTAGTGGGATTAAGGTTTTGATGTTGTTGTTCTTGTGACGATTATACAAATATTGAATAATATTAATGTACTATTGATATAGTAAAACTCATTGAATAACATAAAATAGCGTAAGTGGTCATAATCATAATATATCAACAACTTTATATTAATTTATTAAAAGCTTATTTGACATGCACGTTGTTTTTTTCCTTGTAGTACTGTAATTTAGGAGTATTAGTACTCACTAGTTTTAGTTAACTCACTATTTTTTAAAATTAACTTTTCAGGTAGAATTAAGTAATATAAAATAAGAGGGGTTCTAGAAGAAATGTTTATAGAAGATGCGAACAATTTTAATTAGGTAAATTTAATTATACTTGTATAATTTAATTTCTTTAATGCCTTTTTCATTTGTTAAATATTAGTTATAGAAAATGAATATAGAAAATTTAGTTCCAACAGTTCGACCGTTTGTACCCTCCGGTCGTGGCACAAGACATCTTGTAATCTTTGTAGTAGTCTAATTATAACCATTAAACCATCAATGTGTTAAAGTATTGAATGACAAGAATGTTACATTGTTTGGCAGCTGTGAGCTGTCTTGATTTCATAGATGTGTGTATCGTCCTTCACCGTTGAATAAGTTTGTTTGACAACATATTCAATGACATTTTTGGTGGAGAGGAACATAAAAGGATCATTGATCTTCGGTAGTATGATATTTCACAACCATGTCATGATCATGAAATCAGTTTCTCATAGTATAAACTTTGGGTATTTGGGCACTAAAGATAGATTCTCATGGTGTTCAATTTTTTCTCTTTCCTCTAGAGAAGTCTCCATGATTTAGGATCGTTTAAGGTAGGTTTTCCCTTTTAGGTAATAAGATGCTTGAAATATTTGGAGTACTCCTTTGGTTTAAGTTTCACAATTAATCATGAAGTCCTTTGAAGGAGTTCAAAGAAAACCCAGACATAGTGAATAAAATGAGAATTCAACCAAAAGGATAAGGCTGAAAGTGGAAACCCTAACTTTAGATAATAAGATCAAAGTTCGGAAGGAACATCCTAACTTTTCTCTGTTACCTTATGAAAAATAAAGCAATGGAAAAAAAACTCTTATCGCGATTCAGAAAAGGGAGGTATATGTGCACCTTCAAGAGCCATTACAAGATAGGAATAACTAAAAAAAGGAAAAAATAATCAGGTGCCGGCGATTCTTTAGGAAAGTACGCGGTCATAGAGAAATAAATCCAATGACACAAAGTTTTGATCCTTGTGCCTTAAGTTCTTTGCTATGATTAGAGTAACAGAATTTTAACAAAATTTAATCTCTTTATCTTAAAGTGTGACATGGAAAGGGCTGTTTTTCATAACCTAAGCAGTGAGGTTGGAGTAGGCTAGACTTGACTAGTTATTAGTACATTATAATTTTAAAATTTAGAATTTGAGTCACGGTACTAGCCTTTTTGTAAATGTAGCTCATGCACCGGGACTAAGCATGTCGTTTTTATAGTGTTAGTCACAAATTAGGTAATCTACTTACAAAGGCATAATAATGCACAGTAATATTAATCTTGAATTTCCTTTTATTTGTTTTTTTTCTTTGATATATATATATATATATCCCTGTGTTAATTCTACAACTTCTCTCCTCCGATTTCGTCGTGCCGACGACGAAGAGTTTTGCGCCAATCGGATTCCTCATACACGACGTTGAAGAGTCTCTCCTTTCGGCTTTCTCGCACGCAGTTTCTCTTCCTGACGATTTCGCGCCTTTGATTCGGTCCGACGTTGAAGGGCTTCCGTCGCAGCTGTGCCCGAAATTGAAGGCCTCTTTCGTTTTCGTCGTTCTCACATTGCTACTGATGCATTTTGCACATTCAATTTGGCCCGACGCTCGCAGTCTTCCTTCCTTGGGTCACATCGCCTTGCCCGAAAGAAAGTGAAGTCTGCTCGCCTTTTTCTAGCAGCTCGCCAACCGTTCTGGAGATGGCCTCGACGATGCATTCCTATGCCAATGCACTTGTTGGNATATATATATATATATATATATATATATATATATATATATATATATATATCCCTGTGTTAATTCTACAACTTCTCTCCTCCGATTTCGTCGTGCCGACGAAGAAGAGTTTTGCGCCAATCGGATTCCTCATACACGACGTTGAAGAGTCTCTCCTTTCGGCTTTCTCGCACGTAGTTTCTCTTCTTGACGATTTCACGCCTTTGATTCGGTCCGACTTGAAGGTCTTCCGTCGCAGCTGTGCCCGAAATTGAAGGCCTCTTTCGTTTTCGTCGTTCTCACATTGCTACTGATGCATTTTGCACCTTCGATTTGGCCCGACGCTCGCAATCTTCCTTCCTTGGGTCACATCGCCTTGCCCGAAAGAAAGTGAAGTCTGCTCGCCTTTTTCTAGCAGCTCGCCAACCGTTCTGGAGATGGCCTCGACGATGCATTCCTATGCCAATGCACTTGTTGGTGACTTTTCTATTCCTCCTCGTGCTCCTCTTTCAGGTTCAGAGCTTGGTTTTCATATTGGCAAGTCCTGCAATGTTCCTCAATCTTTCCACGACGCTCTTGAAGGTGGTGGCGATCACACTTTCATTAAAAAGCTTGACAAAAAGAATGTGAAACCTGCTCTTATTCTCACTGAGGTTGAAACCAGTACTCTCGCATCCTCTTGGTGTTTTGCTCTAGTGGGGAAATTCTTGTATGGTCACTCAAAATTGGAGATCATTCGGAAAGAGTTTGATGCTATGAAGCTATTGGGGAGTTGGAATATTGACTTACTTGATGGTCGACATATACTTATTCAGTTATCTCACTATGCAGATTATACTCGCATTTTTTCTCAAAAAGTTATCAAGATCGACAACTGTTTTATGAAAATTCTAAAGTGGACTGTCGATTTTGGTCCAAAAGCGGAGTCCCCTATCATTCATCTTTGGATAAAGTTTCCTTGGTTAAAATTACATCTGTTCAAATTAGAAATTCTCAACTCTTTAGCAATTGCTTACGGTAAGTCTCTCAAAGTTGATAGTCCTATGCTTGCTGTCATCAGTCCCTATTTGACTTGTGTGTTAGTTGAGAGAGATATCACTCAACCAGCTCCGGATGAGGTATGGATTGACACCACTCACAAAGGGTATCGTCAAAAGGTTGAAATAGAACCACACCCTTCTTATTGCTCTTATTGTAGTATGTTTGGTTACAGTTCTACTATTTGCTATTGCTTGCATCCTCTTCTAAGGCCGAATATCGCTAAAGATCAGCCACCTACCATCCCTGCTGAGAAGGTGTAACCCGATCTTATTTCTAACACCACAGTTCTAGATGAAGAACACCATACTACAGGTACAAATTCAAATGTGCTTATACCACTTACTGTTATTGAAGAAGACCCACTTGTCAAGACACAAGAGAGTTCTCTTTCGATCCGATAAAAGATCAGCTAGTACAACAATTAGTTGCTTCTAATGTTCAACAAACTACACATGTCCGACACACTTTAGACCAACTCAAAAATCAGGCGAGTCAATTTTCAGATGAGGAATAACAGATCTATTTCAGGAGGAAGAAGAAGAGTGGAGGCCTACTCGAGCTCAGCAATTTATTAGATGATACATTGATTACTACTGACAATGGCTCCTTCCCTAGAACTAGAGTCAGAGACAAGACAAAATTGAGTACTCTCTAGCTACCTGATACTCCGTATTTTGACACTCTTTGACATTTTCTTTAGATCTTTCATGTATTTTTTTTGTATTTTTTCTTTTTGGAACTATTTGATGTGGTGGTTATCGTGTGGGCAGAGAGGGTGCTATGTTTAGGTACTACCACACAATCTATCAATATCCTACTTTCTATTTAATATATTAGACTTTGAGTTCTCTCTCTCTCTCTCTCTCTATATATATATATATATATATATATATATATATATATATATATATATATATATATATAGGGGTTAGGGTTTTGGTATGAATTAATTTACCTGGTCTCAAGTTGCATTTTTTATATCATCATGTTCTTTATTCTATTGGAGCCATTGTTGGAGATCCTATGAAGCTAGATATGCCCACCTTTATCCTAACCAGGTCTTTTGTGACCAGAATACTTGTCGAAAGAGATATTGTCTTACCTGATATTATTGAAGTCTGGCTGAGCACAACTCACAATGAATATTGACAACCAATTGTCATGGAACATAAACCTTTTTATTGTACCCACTACAAGATGTTTGGGCATACACTTGATAAATGTCACAGGTATCATCCAAACTTGAAAGCTAAAGCTCAAGCAAACAAAGAGGGGTCCAACCCCATTGCTAAGGACCATCTGCTCAATCTGTGGAGGAAGTTCTCAAAAGACAGAATTTGGTGTCTGATTTGCCTGCCGATCCCCACTTGCCAACATCGCAGTTCCTGATGAAGAACACCATACTACATATACAGATTCAAATGTGTTTACATCACTCATTGTTATAGAAGAGGCCCACTTACATGCTAGGTCACACGAGAGTGCTCCCGCTCCCCTGATCTGATAAAAGATCAGCTTGTACAACAAGTAATTGCTTCTAATGTTCAACAACCTACACATGTCCGACACACTTTAGGCCAATCCACTGACCAGACGAGCCAACCGTTGGATGAGGAATGACAAGTCTATTCTAGGAGGAAGAAGAAGAATGAAGACAGACTCGAGCTCGAGAATTTATTGGATGATACAGTGGTTACTACTGGCAATGACACTCATCTCATCAATTTATTAGTTGGCTCCTTCCCTAGAACTAGAGGCAGAGACAGTAAAATTGGGTCGCTCTTTAGTTACCTGATAATTCAGATTTTGACACTTTTTGGTTTTTTATTTCTTTAGATCTCTCATGTATTGTTTTGTATTTTTTTTGTATTTTCTCTTTTTGGACTATTTGCATATGATGGTTATCGTGTGGACATGATTTCATGTTTGAGCCCTCCTACACAATCTATCTGTATTCTACTTTCTTTTTAATATATTAGCCATTGAACTTTTTTAACACACACACACACACACACAATGATTTTTTCTGATGTATTATTTTTTATATGATGAAGCTGATGATATTTATTTTTCTTAATGGTGCAGTTTCTGATAAGCCAACATCTGGAGCTTGTTACCTTGACCCTGAGAAATTGATGATAGATAATATCGTATGGGTGGATGACTTTCATGGGTTAATTACTGCCACCAACTACATTGAGGGATGTAAGGTCGTTGGCATCGACTGCGAGTGGAAGCCTAATTATGAAAAAGGCTGTAAACCAAACAAGGTAACACAGTTGTGCTGAGCAGTTTTAATTATTCTGTATTATTATTATTATTATTATTGACTATATTCGTTAGTGTATTTTTTCAATTTCAAAAATGTATTTAATGTAGTCTTATGTCATATAATTTGCTTTGTTTCATGAAGTAGCTGCTAAGATATATATATTCATGAAGTGCTTGGTAAGAAATTGGCAATTTGTTTAGTGGGTTACTTATTAAAAAGGATAAGTAACATAGCAGGACAAAATAAAGGAGTTTTATCAATTTTTTTATTGTTAAATTTGTGAAGATTAAAGTTAAGAATCTTAGAGATTAAAAATGTCAAGATTGAACTTCATCTTCAGAAAGAATCAAATGAGCGTTTTAAGAAAGTAGACAAATTGAAATTTCGTTGGCTTTGAAGAAAATGCATAAAAATAAACTCTTAGGTCATACTGAGATTTAGAGAGTTCTACGTTTCATTGCTGTAGTTTTCTTTTTTTCTTTTATCCAATTTTTATCAATCAGAATGCATGGTTCCCTAGTTCTAGTTCCTCTTCGCATGCAGTACCTCTGTGCTTCCTTGTATGCATGGTTCCGAGTGTGACTCTTCCTTTCATGTACAATTGCTTTTATGCTCGAGCCTTCCACCACTTGTCTCTCTTGTGCTTATAAGGTTTGTAACCTAGCCTGCAACACGCCTAGCAACTCTTTCTAGCGGCATAATGCCGGGGAAGTTGTGTGAGCGCTCGTTGGAGAAAGTTTGTGGGGATCTTTGCATGATTAATTCTATGAACTTCATCAATTTTTTTCTTGTGGCCGCCTGGTGCTGCTTTCGTTTGAACTCCTTTTGAAGACTTGTTTCGTGTTGCTAGTTGTGTGGTAGACCTCTTGCTTGCTCTCGACCCCGTGATAACTAGAGTAGTTTTTGTTGTGCCCATCCTTCTTCTTCTCTCTCGTTAGCAAGTGTGTTCTCGGTTGTGCTTGTTCTTTTTTGATGATCTTTATTACAGAATCTTTTGTACTTTCTATTTCATCAGAGCCTCCTCAAATACGATCTCCTTTGATATTGAATTCCACCAAGGCCTTACTTGACTTCCCCGGTGAGGTCTCCACCTTCTTCATGGTTGAACTTTTACTTTTTGAGGCTTGTTTTTTCCACTCTATGCAACAATTATCTTTTTTTCTCTTGATACCATAGTTAACCGAATGATTCGATAGGAAAACAAGTTTTATTACTCAAAATAACAGATTGACGCAAACAATAACATAAAAAGAACACAATAACGATCAATTCTCCGCTAGGGCCGGCTGGGCCGCCGTTGAACGTGGGTGAGTGTGGCTTCGAGTAAGGTAGGAAATGGTGGGGGCGGTAGGGAAGGGGGTGTGGTGGTGTTGTGGGAAGAAAGGGCTGCAAGTGATCAGGGGAAGGCTTAGAAGGGAGGAAGGGGGGGGGGAGGGGTGGCAGTGTAATGTCTACAAAAAGTGGCAACAAGTTGCGTGTGGCTCGTTTGGGAGGTGGGAGAGTTTAGCAACAAGTTGAAAGGATGTGGTCGGGTTTGTCGTAGTATAGCTAGCCGGAAGGTAGCTGTTGGCTGTTGGAAGCAGGAAATTGAAGAAGGGCTTGTGGTTGGTTGGTGGGCAGGAGGGGGGAGGTGGCCGACGGCTTGGAGCAGGGAGATGGGAATTGTGATGTGAGTTGAAGAGATAAACGCCACCTCGGACCAAGATACAAGCCAGAGCACCACCTGCTCTTGGCTACAACCCTAGCAAGAAGCGACCTAAAGGCAGAAAGTTGAAACCAAACTAGACTTAACAAGCACACATATTGATAATAGAGATAACGGCGAGAAACAAAAATAGGAAGGGGGGGGGGCAGTTTGGGCAATAATTCCCGCCCAATGGACAAGGGAGGGTTGTGATCCGTTGGTTTTTTTTTTATTTCAATAGAATTTGAAAGTGATTTGATTTAATACATAGATATAATTTTAATTTTGAAAATAATATTTTGAATTTTTTAAAAATGAGACTGGATAGATCCCACGTATTTAATAGTTTAAATAATTATTCACAATACTACAATTAATATTTCATATAGAAAAATGAGCGTACTACCTGATAATTGACTCAACTATTTAAACTAAGAAACCTATGAAATTTATTTGCTCTGCGATAATTTTCAACGGATCATTCTCCTACCTAATATAAAGACTAGATAGAGCTTAGATTATCTGGGATACTAATTTTTTTATAGGTGCAAACCCATATAGTTAATTATATTTCAAGCAACCAAAATCACCAAAGAAAGCTCTCGATTAAGATCAGAGTTTTATCTTCAAGCATTCAAAGTTTAATTTTCATGATTCGTCATAGAAAAATCAAGTGGGAATGACTCAATGTGGAGCAATTATTTTAGAATCCAAAGAAGCGAAATGTAGGAGATGTCGTAGATACTGAGGAAATCTCAATAACTTAACAAACTATTCTATTATTCAGCTTTACATTTTGAAAATTATGTTATTTCATGTTTTACTCTTGTCATTTTTATTTTAAATCTAGGACTTATAATGCACGACATATGATCAACGCAGATTGTCTAGGAAGATAAGAGGATTTACGTCGTTCTGAGCGAATAACCTCGAGATCCTAAAAAGAGTTAGGGATTTTATCGCAAGACATACAATCATGCGAAAACTCAAAGATAATGAGGATTTAAGTCGTGTTAGACGAACCACCTCGAGGTCCTAAGGTTTTATGTTATTTAAGCCTATGAAATGTTTAGTTGAGGATCATTCTTCGCTTCATGTTTTGTCTTGATCGTCGTCTGAAGATTGTCCACCGCTCGATCGCGTTGTCGCCTTGTTGTGTGAAGAGAGAAGGGGAGAAAGAAACTATGCCTCGGGCTGCCTATCCTAGGTTCTTTGTTTTGGTGTTTTAATTTTAGAAAGTACTTTCAGGTTGATGATTATTTCTGCTACTATTATTATTGTTGAGTCAATAAGTTTTGTTATGGGGTCTTAAGAATTATTAAAGTTTTGTCAAGCTAATGTTTCAGTCACATGTTACAGGGTTTCAACCTAAGCATGTCTTACGTTCTCTATCATGGGGCTTCTATAAGAAAAAAATTATACATCTAAAGTTTTACACTCTAAGCATGTGTTTTATGTTCACTACTTTGGGGCTCTTTTTAATGTGTTAGAATTGCAATAAATAAGAGAAGAATAATACTATGACATATAAAGAGAACATACCCAGTCAAGTACAGTGAAGGAGAATGTGATAGTACGTGTCAGCCACCTTTGATGAAATTTTTAAAAATATGCAATTATATATTACCTGTACATATACATAAGAATTTAACAAACATTGGATATTTTGAAAATTGAATATGAAATACATTAAAATATAAACATACATTTTTGTGTAAAATCAGGTGGTAGACATGAAAGATCAGAACTGGATATAAATATTCTGAGTTAAGGACAGACTTAGCCTCAGGTCTTTGGCCATAATAATCTCTCTTCAAAAGACTTCTTTTTTAAAAAGCAATCCCAAAGCATAAGTGTGCGTAAGGCCAACTCTAGATGGAAGCTAACGTCAAAACAATCGACGGGGGGCAACACTTAAGCTTGGCTAACCAGTGAACATACAAAAGACAACATTTGAATTTCTTGATTTATCATGCACATCAGCAAATTAGACTTTTATTAGAGCCATCAATAACTAAAAGAAATCAGAGCAACAAAAGTATTTGTTTTTATCATTATATATATTTTATAAAACGAATGGTCCACCGGTCATTTCATTTGTCGAACTAGAGCTGCAAGTAGCCTAAGAAAGCAAGAGTAATTTCGCATCAGATATTAGTCAGTAGTAGTACTATCGCTCACAAAGTCATAAAGTTAGGAGACGTGGTACAACTATATTAGCACAAACTTAGCAATAGATTCTTTTACATCACTAACAGTTCGAACTTATAAGCAGTTTGATGATTCAATAAAACCACATAGAAAAGTGAGATTGTCAATCGATGTGAAGTTTGATGTTATCCATATTTTCACATTCAAAATTTTTGGCCCATCATGTCACTCACTGCACACTGTTAGTACAGAGAAACCTTACACGATCACCTTAATTTATTTTAGGAAACATTTCTCTCTAACCATGGCTCTTGAAATTTACATGCCAGGGAAGTAATCTTAGTTGTATAATCTTGAAATAATTTTATCAAATGCTTTCAGGGTAGCTCTACTATCATCCAGTGTCTCGATCACGGTCAGGTTTACCTCGTAAAGTCGCACAGAGAAATTGTATGAGAATTTGGGAAACAAATAAAGGAATATGTAATTATACACAAGTAAATGTCATAATATTAAAAAACAGAAATGGAAGTGACTAGGCATATAATGTGATGTGAGATATATTTTAGAATACTTGAACCAACCCATGAGATGTGGAATTAGTGACTCAACAAAGTAGGCATGCCATGGAGGCAGTGACCCGACGGATGGGTATGTCGTGGAGGTAGTGACCCGGATGAGTGGGCACGTCGTGAAGTCAGCGACCCGAAAAATAGGTGTGTCGTGGAGGCAGTTACCTGACATGATGATGATCCTCACTAGGGACAATCATACAAGTGGGACGAGTGTATTAATTGACACTCAAAATGCAACTCAAGCATGTGATAATGCAAG
This sequence comes from Phalaenopsis aphrodite, assembly GCA_003013225.1. Classification (NCBI taxonomy): domain Eukaryota; kingdom Viridiplantae; phylum Streptophyta; class Magnoliopsida; order Asparagales; family Orchidaceae; genus Phalaenopsis; species Phalaenopsis aphrodite. The sequence goes on from NEWO01000009.1 coordinate 4,035,879, forward strand.
ACGTCATGCAAGACACTTAATACAAGAAGTATTGTGTTCGATCGTCTACGATATAGGACGCCGCTGGGGAGAATTATACCTTGCCCCAATAACAATTAAATACATGCAAATGATAAGCACATACAAGGTATGGTGTGCCCTGTCACTTTTTGTTTGAAAATATAATTTTGTAAATTTAATTTAATATAAAAAAGGTATATATAATAATAATTATTATTATTATTATTATTGAAAATTATGTGTTTTAATTTTGGAAAATGAGACCGAATGAATCTCATTCGTTTAATAATTTGTATAATCGTACCCGATAGCGCGAATAATACACTTTCCCGAAAGATAAGTGTATACCTCGGCGATGGACCCAATCATGCAAACTAAGATATTTGTGACATCCGTTTGACCTGCGAATCTTTTATATGTGACCGACAAGTTTCCCTACTTAATATAAATATTCGATAGAGTTTATTTTATCAAGTGTACAAGTTTCCTATAGAGGCAAGCCTTATAGTTAATTACATCCCAAATAGCTGACGTCACTTGAAAAAACTCTCGATAATGATCAGAGATGCTAGTATTCAAGAATTCAAGATTTAAGCTTTCACGATAGAACGTGGAAAAACAAGTGAGAGTTATTCAAGTAAGAACAATTGTTTTCCGTGGTCGAAGGAAGGAAATTGTAGGGGACGTCACAGATCCTGAGGAAAGTCCTTAGTGACTTCCCAAATTATCCTACTTGTTGATTGTGTTTTGGAGACGATGTTATTTAATTGTTCAATCCTGTTAATTTTATTGTTTGAGACTTATATTTGCATAATACCAGATTATGCAGATAACCCGCGGGAATAGGAATGTTTACGTCGTACCGAACGACGACCTCAGAACTTAAGGCGAGTTAGGTCTTATACCACACAACACAATTGCACATGAAGTCGTAGTATATGCCACATGTTCCTCAGAATAGGAGCCTTATAGAGGGTGTGGGGATTTATGTCGGCGAGCCACCTTGAAGTCCTATGGGTAGTTATTACTAGGAATATTTAGCTGGTGCAGACTTGTCTTGCTGCTGTAGAATGGCGACCACCTTCATTTGTTGCTTGCTCCATGCTCCTCGTTGTGCTACCCACGAAATTTGCTCCGAGTTTCATGCCGTAACAACTTCGAGTTCCAGGTTTAAGGCTTTAAGGTTTGTGTTTTATATGTCACATTTTGGTTAGTTCGTTGTTGTTTTTTATATGTTGAAATGTTTAGGAGCGGGAGTTTTAATTTAATTTGAGTGACACCGGTTAAGATTCCCACAGTTTCATCATTCCGACATCACTATTTTCTTTTGAATTATATAGTTTAAATGAGTTGTTAAGATCATTTAAACAGGAGAATTTCTGTTAGCAACCGTAGGTTACCTCATCCGAAAGATTCTCGTAAATCCAAAATGGGTGAATTAAGGGTGTTCACTAAGTTTAAAAGGGTATAAATTTTCAGTAATGTATTTTTTTTTTGTTTTGCAGGTAATTTAAAGCTTACACGTTTGCGAGTAATGTAAAGCATATACAAATGAAATGTACGGGAAAAGTAAATAAAATGCAGTGCAGAAAACTGTAAAATATGTACTTGGGCTTCTGCTACTGCTGCAAGGTTAGCATCACATTTGAAAATAAGCAGGTATAGCTAAGGATTTAATAAATAGATCGAATATGAGCATACATATAGAAAAGAGCAGATGACACATGAAAACTCAAAAATGATATGTAAAAATTCAAGTTAGAGTAGGCTCAGATCAGGGTTGTGTGCTTCATAATCTAACTTTGGATTGATGCCCCAAATCCAAAATATCGAAGGAGGACAACTCCCGACCACAATTGAGACAATTAACAAGTTGACCTTGATGAAATTTTATCAAAGCTTCTTCAATTTTTTTCATGTATTCAGAATTTTATTAGCAGCCAAAGGTAGTGTTGTTGTGAAGTGAATTTGTTCGTAGTATCTGTGTAAATTCTTTTTTGGAGAAGTGTAGTATCCGTGTAAGTGTAGTATCTGTGTAAGTGTTTAGAAAATTAAAATGATCCACAA
>NEWO01000009.1:4052357-4067033 GCA_003013225.1 Phalaenopsis aphrodite
ATGAAGTTTCAAACACAGAAAAATCGTCTATAAAAACTTTAATCCCTTTTTCAATTAAATCACTGAAAGTTGACATCATACATCTTTCAAATATTGCAGACACATTACATAATCCAAAGGTCATTCGCCTTAAATCAAAAGTTTCATAAGAACTAGTAAATGTTGTTTTCTCCTGATCTTTCGGAACTATAGGTATTTGATGATAACCGATATATCAATCTAGAAAACAAAAATATCAGTGTCCAGCCAGCCTATCCAGCATCTGGTCAAAAAAATGGTAAATGAAAAATGATCCTTCATAGTGGCACAATTTAATTTTCTATAGTCTATGCATATTCATCATTTGGTGACTTGTTTTGTTGGTATTAATTCATTATTTTCATTTGACACTTTAGTCACACATCCTTTCTTTAGAACACGATGAATTAGACTTACCCAAATACTGTCTGAAATATAATATATTATTCAAGCATCTAATCATTTTAAAATTTCTTTCTTAACAACTTCTTTCATTTTAGGATTTAATCTCCTTTGAGGATCAACTTTTGGTTCATGTTAATATTCCAATAAAATTCTATGCAGACAAATTGAAGGGTCGATTTCTTTAATATCAGCTAATGTCCATCCAAAAGCTTTTTTATATCTTCTCAAAGTTTCCAATAACTGTTGTTCTTGCTCATCAGTTAATTCTGAGGATACTATAATAGGTAATGTAGACAAATCTCCTAAAAATATATACTTCAAATGTGTAGGAAATGTTTTCGTTCTAGTTCTGGAGGTTTCTCAATAGATGAAATCAAATACTTATTATTTTCTGTAGGATCTAACATTTCAAGTTTTTCCAGAACATAATCAAATCTTCTTTACTCATTTCCTTAGATTCATCTTGAATTTTATTCTCATCTGGATATTCCATATATTCCTTTTCAAATTCTCTTTCAAATGTCTTTTTGAAATATTCATGACTTAGATATTCATTAATATCCATTCTGAAGCATTCAATCTCTTGCTCTTTTGCTGGGTATCTCATTGATTTTGCAATATTAAATGTAACATCTTGATCACTAACTCTCATAGTTAACTCTCCATTCTGCACATCTATCAAAGCTCTTTCAGTGGCTAGGAATGGTCTTCCCAAAATGATAGGAATTTATTTATTTTTCTCTATATCTAATACAATAAAGTTCACAGGAAAGATAAATTTATCAACTTTATCAAAACATCTTCTATAATTTCTTTAAGATAGGTAATCGAACAACTAGCTAACTGAAGAGTTACAGTCGTAGGTGAAATATCTCTTAAGCCCAACTTCTGAAAATTAATAGCAGTAAAACTGGCTCCTAAATCACATAAAGTTTTTCCAAAAAACACAATGAATTATAAAACTTCTAGAATCTTTGAGTTTTTCAGGAAACTTTTTCTGAATTAGTGTTATACTCTTCACTGAGTGCAAAGGTCTCATTATCTACAAACTTCATTTTTTTTATTAAGTGTATCCTTTATAAACTTCACATAGCTTGCATTTGTTTCAATGCTTCAACAAATAGAATGTTTATCGTTAATTTTCTCAATATTTCTAAAAGTTTAGAAAATTGGTTATCTATTTTTTTGTTTCAATATTTGAGGAAATGAAGGTGGTGGTCTTTCAAAAGTGATTTTCATTGGCATAATAGGACATTCTGGCTCTAAATGAAGATCTTCACTAGATTTTTCATTTTCCACCTCATCTTTTTCAACTTCAACTTCCACTTCTTTTTGAACTCTATTTTCCAATTCTTTTCCACTTCTAAGTTGAATAGCATTAATTTGTTATTTGTTATGATCTTTAGGATTTACTTAAAGGCAATGTTCCTGGAGGTCTATTGCTAAGGGCGATAGCTATACATCCCAATTGATTTTTCATGTTTCTAATTGCAGCTCCTTGACTTTGTAATTGACTCCTTATTTGCAATATCAATTCTTTCATTGATAATTTTTTCTCCTTACTCTGCAAATTATTAAATTCTGGAGGGTAATAAGGTTTATAAGTTAGATTTCCTTGATTATTGGAGTTTCCCAATGGGTTCGCAGCGTTGTTTCCCCTTTACGTATTTGCAGCATTAGAATTATTATTACTCAAACTAAAATTTGAATGACTTTTCCAGCTAGGATTATAATAATTTTCATAAGGATTATTAGAACGATTATTTGATGCATTTAAGGTCTCATAAGAATGCGATTATATCATTTGTCCCAATGAATTTTCCTCAAGCACATGTGATGTATGAGAATAATTCATTCCATATTGATCTATCTTCTTCGATATAACAGTTATTTGTGCAGTTAATATAGATATTGCATCAGAATTATAAATACTGACTACTTTTTTGGAGATACACCTTCAAAAGGCCATTAAAACATACTAGTAGACATCTTTTCAATTAAAGAATATGCTTAATCGAATGATTTTGACATTAATGATCCACCAACAACAGCGTCAATTATCGATCTAAGAGATCCAACCAATCCATTATAAAAAATTTGAATTATTAACCAATCTGACAACGCATGGTCTGAACACTTTCTAAGGAGATTTTTAAATCTTTCTTAGACTTCATAAATCGATTCTCCTTTAAACTGAGAAAAGAATATAATATCATTGCTAAGCTTAGTAGTTTTTTAATATGAGAAATATTTAGATAAAAATTTTTGTGATAAATCTCCCCAAGTTCTGATAAATCGAGGTGCTAACGAGTTTAATCACATCTTAGTTTTATCCCTTAGTGAAAAAGGAAAAAATCTAAGTCTGATAGCATCATTTGACACTATCATATTTAAATGTAACACTAATTCTAGAAAACTAGTAAGGTGTAAATTAGGATCTTCAGTTGATGTTCCCCCAAGCTGATTGTTTTGAACTATTTGGATAATAGCAGGTTTAATCTCAAATGAATTGACAGCTACAACAGGATTTTGTATATTTAAATGAATCTCATCTGTTGTAGGATTAGCATAATCTTTTAAAGGTCTCTGATGATGTTCATTTTCATTTCCAGCATTACTCAAATTGCAAGTCATTTTGCTAATATGGTCATCTCTTTTTGTTGTTTTCTAATTTTTCTAATTGTTCTTTTTAACTCAAAATCGTAAGGTACTAAATTTTTGAATTTTACATTACGCATAAACAAATACAACAAGTAATTTAAAAATAAGCAAACACGCTTAAATAAGAAAATATTTAAAATAAACTGCAAACTCTTTTTTTTAGTTTTTAAAATAAAAATACTATAAATTATAAAGTAATTTACTACTACTTTTCGTTAGTTCCTCTACAACGACGCTAAAAACTTTATGCGGGTGGATTTAATGTGTTAATTTTGCAAATATTTTTTAATATACAATAGCAAATATGCAAATTAATTCCAACAAAATGACTTCAATGAAAATAGTTTTATCTTTTAGTAACCCTTAAACTTTCAAACCCTCTTTAAAAATAACGTAAATATACGTATCGCTTAAGTAATAAAGGCTCTAATGGAGTCCTAGATATCGATCCCACAGGGAAGTTGGAAATGTTTGTAAATAAGTTTCTGAAATTATAATGTAAAGTACTATTTTAAAAATACAAAAAATAAAGTGCAAGAGTTTGAATACTAAGTAACAAATGAATGCTAATTAAAATGCAGTTGAAAGACAAAGTTAACTAAACTAATTGCTAAATTTTCAAAAATAAAATTACTAAAATTAAAACTAAGATGTTATGAAGGAAAGTTCAAATTTAAGAAATCATCCATCCCTTTTACAACGAGTATATGGTTTGTGAAGAATTTAAAATCATTTGAAAAATATATAAAAACTGTTGTGTCAGATAGAAGCAATCCTATTATTTATCCTCTTCCGAATGCATAAAGAACATTGACTAATCCAGAGTTTGATCTCTAATTATGTGGTTAGGTTAGGGCGATATTGGCTGCCACTCCAGAGCTCTCACTACTTCCTCCTTTGAGGGCTAACAATCTCGCATCAATTTCCAATCAACTGGACTAAATTGAGGATTTTAATCTGTCACCTTAAAATCTTCAATTCTTCATTCAACAAAGATATATTTCCTTATTTATTTGCACCCAATTACATGGATAAAATTCTCTCCCATGAAATCAAATTTGACTCTCACTATATTGTAGAAATCAACACATTTTAACATTTCAATTGTTCAGATCGAAAAGTAAATAAAGATCAGAGTTCGAATCATCACAAATTATTGCATTTAAAATCATATAAAATAAAATCAATTCTTCACAAAATAATATTTCAAAGTAGGGAGAAAGATAAAGAAGACTACTCAAAATTTACGAGAAGGATACGACAAAACACAAATTTCATTAATAAAAACAATTTTACAAAACGAAAGACGTAAAAAACACAAATTAACTCACATTCCTTCCCAAACAAACTCCTAGAAGTTCTCTCCAAGTTTTTCTCTCTTTACAAGCACTCTCAATTCTCTCTTAGAAGTGTAATGAAAGAAGAAATTTTTCACTTTTCCTCTCACTTTCCCTCTCCTCTTACAGTCCTTGAAGAAAATCTCCAAGCAATTGACTTTCTCTCTCTCTAACTCACGTCACACACCTCTATTTGCCTCCTCTTTCGACTCTTCTAAAAGAATTCAAAATTTTCCCCAAAATTTTGTCCAAAAGTCAACTCTTTCGAATTCAAATGACATGTCTATTGATCCAAGAGACATATCCATTCATAAAAGAATCTTCGAAAGTGTCTAAATGCATTGAATTACTCCAATGGGTGTTTCGATCAAGTGTTCTTTTCAAAATTCATGCAAAATTCGTCTCGAACCGTCTTAATCCGCAAAAATTCGCATCTGGCGCATCATGCGCCAACTCTCTGTCAAATGACGTATCTGGTGCCCATCTGGCGTATCATGCGTCAGTTTGCTGAAGATCACGCTGTCTTGGGCTTTGGGGCATATGGTGCCAATTCGGCGCATCATGCGTCATAGTTTGAAATTTTGTTGTTTTGACTCTAAATTTCATCCTTTTTGTTGCTTTTGCTCTAAATGCTTAAAATTGATATATCTGCAACAAAAACATGAAAATACTCTTCTTTAAAGTGCAATATAAAAAAAAATAAATATAAAATATATACTTAAAATAACATATTATTTTGGTGTATCACAGTGCTCTGAATTTTGCTTTCTTTTAGGCTTTGCTCTGTTAAGGTTCTGTATTGTTTTTTATTTTGATTTCTTTTATGCAAGCTTTTCATATTTTTGTCATTATGTGTGCTTGGAGTCTCCTGAACCCCTATGAGTTCCAAGTTACATTTACTGTTTCTACTAGTTACTGCCTCCTACAACTGAATATCATATGAATATTTTGGCCGTCGACTGTTATCACCCTCCCTCCCTGCCCCGCCCTCTCTCTCTCTCTCTCTCTCTCTCTCTCTCTCTCTCTCTCTCTCTCTCTCTCTATATATATATATATATATATATATATAATTTTTAACTTTAAGTATTTGCACATTTTGAAAATGAACGTTACCTTAAATTTGACACATTTCTGCTGCTGTGTTCAATGCTTCTTGCTTTCTATCTTGATCTTTAACCCGTTAATTTTTTTCTATTATTTTTTACATGAAGCTGTGATGTTACTGTTCAATTTTGTGTCTCGTGTGCCAGGTTTCCATAATGCAGATTGCTTCAGAGAACCGAGCATATATTTTTGATTTAATAAAGTTGTATCAAGATGTACCAATTGAACTAGACAGATGTTTTAAGAACATTCTGTGCTCTCCCAACATCTTGAAATTAGGTATGACATTTCAAATTGCAGTCATCATATTAAACCAGTTCTCTCCTGATTAAAATATAAATGCATGAGATGCCCCCTCTTTCCATTTCTCTATTCAGGCTATAACCTGCAATGTGATCTTTATCAACTTTCACAATCTTATGGAGATCTGGACTGTTTTAGATACTATGAAATGTTACTTGACGTTCAGAAATTATTTAGGGAGTCTGGTGGTGGTCTTTCTGGGTTAGCGGAGGTGCATTCATAGAATATAATTTTCCACTTTATATTAGTATTTTTTTTTTTCTGATGCAATTTGTTGCTTCATCTGCTTTTGTACTGCATTTAAATGCCATTCACCTTTGATCACAGATGGGCAAGTAATTTCATTATTATATTGACAATTGATTAAATATTGTCCTTGACCAGAAAGTACTGGGAGCTGGTTTGAACAAGACAAGGAGGAATAGCAATTGGGAGCAACGGCCTTTAAGTCAATACCAGGTTTCTAACATACAACTTTGCCTTTGTAATCCTTAAAATGTCTCCAACAATATTGTTTCAATTCATTAGTTTCTTTCCTGAGTACAGTAGTGACCATGTTTACTTTGACGTTTATATTATTAGCAAACATAATGAAGCAAACCACTCATTCAAGTTCTGTTTTTTTTTTATTTTAAATAATCATGTTTGTTTGTTTTTTTTTCGATTTTTGAAGTTCAAATTATCGTTTTAACGACAATTTCAAATTGTAAAATTGCAGATGGAATATGCGGCCCTTGATGCTGCCGTGCTTGTTCACATATTTCATTGCATCTATAACCAGCCTCATTCTACTTGTAACGAGGTGCGTGGTAATAAAGCAGAATGGAAATCACACATAGTAAGTGCCGAGTACCTTTTTTTTATTATATCATATGGATATGTTTCTTAGTTTTATTGAATTCTGGTCCATGATTATTCAGGTTTCCTGCATGGGCAATGCAAAACGTAAGAGCAACTAAAGTAGTTACTGCTAGGATGCTTAAAACTTTTTCTTAGCTGATAACAGCTCTGTAAAACAGGTTGACATTTTACTGTGATTCACATTGTAGCTTTTCATTCATCATGGAAAAGTTGTTGTACATAATTCACATTGAAAGTAAGAGAAAGGAAAAAAAAACGTCGTACATAACTGAATCTTTACAGAATGCTTTTTGATAGAGTTTCTTTTCTGGTGTCCATTGATTAATCTAACACTCGTCTCCAGTGCTCTAAGTAAAACTCTCCCCTATTATAGGATCAAATAGTCATGCGATTTTTGGTATAGCGCTAGGCTTGGCATTTCTGCTAGCGCACTCTTCACATTGAGATTTTTGGTTTTTTAATAAATGTATTAAGCATGTGCTACTTAGCGACACTAGATTGTGAACAATGAGCTTTATTTTGACAGCTAATAAGCATAGCTGAAATTGGTGCTTAAATTGCACTGTTAAGATATAGTAGAAGAAATCATGCCTTGGGTCCCTCCGAGTGAAAATATAATATTTGTTTCTAAGTGTGGAAGGCATGTTATGATGCATGAATGTTGCGAAGAATGAATATAGATAGTCCACCAGAATTGGGATTAAGACAGGCTTGTGCTAATTGAATTGTTTATGGAAAATCAGAAGAGAGGTATTTGGCAGCATTGAGCCATATTTCTCATTGCATATGATATGCGCTGCATGTGAGCTTGTAAGTTTAATTGCTGGTGAGCAATTTGAATTTTGGTGTCAACTCATTATTGTGTAGATTGTTATTTGAAGGATGATCCTAATTTATTGGAATTAAATGGAAATATGACACTCTACATGACACAATGGAGAAAAATAATACATGTAGCCGCCCACACTTAGTGGGATAAAGGTTTATTCTTCTTGTTGCTGTTGTGAGTTCATCTATAAACACTCACTTTCATGTATTGAAAAAAGTAGGATACAGGCACGTGTTTATTGGATCCATCAAGTTGACATAATTACTTGGTATAATTTTTGATATTGTAAACATTTAAATTTATTTAAATTTTATTTACACTTCTTTCTAGTAAATTGACTATATGTATTTAGATGTTTATTAATGAACTCAACTATTTGATGTTTCTAGTAGTAAAAATTCAATGTGTTTTTTTTTTCCAAAAAGTTTAAAAGTAATTTTCGCGCCTCCGTCGACTTTGTTGCTTTAACATCTCTTGTTTGATTTTTAATTCAAAGAAGGTTTTGATGTCATTTTTTGTTTTTGGATAAATATTATTAAGTTGGTAAGGACATAAATATATCTGTAAAAAAATATAAATAGGGTTCAATTAAACTAATAGGTAGCATTTTCTAGTTGATTTTAGGATTTGAAGAAATTTCTTTGACTTGACTTTTCAAATCGATATACAATAAAAGAATGATATGATACCATGAATATGAGTTTGGGTAATCCATGATAGTAAATCTAAGGACTCAAACATTATACAAAAAAATATTGATAGCATATTGGTAGACTTTTTTAATATTGTTGTCAAAATTGATTGACTATAAGCAAATGAAAGTGAGAATTTTTTAGCTTGCTTGAACTTCTAACATTGTCAATGCTTCACACCTATTTTTCACAAAAGGTGATGCCAATATCCCAGTTTACTTATAAAGCAATAAAGCTTGATTGGATTGATGACTATGACTGTAGTTTCTAATGACTAAATCACTATACTTTATTATGCTACTAATAATTGCCATACTTGATAAGTGCATGAAATTTCAATTATGCAATGACACCTCCCAATGTATGCTATATTTTATGCTAATGTTTCATGACCAAGCAATCACCTATGTATCCTCATAACTCAAGCCAAATGAAAGGAAGACTTTAGTTATGTCTTGGTATTAGGGCCTAACATCTTTCCTCACGTGATTTTATCACTTTTTGTAAGACATTAGAGTGGAGCTTTTTACTAACAACTGGAGTATGAGGTGTAGCAGGAAGTGCATCTTTACTTAGAAGGGCCAAAATATGGTATAGAGAAGTTGGTGGAGCTATTGGAAAATTATGATATGGACGTCAAATATTATTATGTTAAGGAAAACTCGAAGTCAATGCACATCCTTTGCCTTCTTGGCATGATGGCTATTATATACTCTAAATATTATAAATATTTGTTATAAATTATACAAAATTAATATATAAGACCTTGGCTAACTAAAATGAAAAGGAGAAAATTTACGAAAATCCATAAGAAACTACTATGTGCCAACTTGAACTCACTCAGAGAAATGGGTGTTGCTTGAGTTATCGGGTGCTAGCAGCAGAATTAATTTGAGGCCTTAATAGATAATGCTAAAGATCTTGGCAACTCTTTAAAGCTTAAAAATAAATTCACCCAACTTGTGGAGATTTCTGCCTGATTTTTTTGTTGGAGTCGTTTGTACTTACCAGTAGGGGTTGCTGATGTAACAACTAGAACTCTAACCCATCAAAATATGCCTAATGACCTCATGATTTTGCTTAACTTTGGAGTTTCTCTCAAAATTTCACTAATGCACCAAAAGGCACCTCGGTGCTTAAAAGTTCAAATTCATTTTACTTTAGGGATTTCACAACAATCTTCCCCACTTGAGTAATTGGCGTACTTATCAGCAGTCTCAACAAAGGTTCATCCACCCGGATATATATGATTTTAGAGGTGGCCCCCTACAGATTCAAGAGGTGCTTTCCACCTGTAGCACTTTTTCGCATTTGGATTCAAAAAATGCATTCGATGACATAGCATTTTGTTCTTTATGACATTTTGTTCCCATCTTTATGTTCGTGTAATGCTCTGGTATCATTTGTAACAGCCCAAACTATCACTCATCATGATATTGTTTTCTTTTGCCAAGTAGCCTTGTGATTTCATCCCAATTGGTGTAACTTCCTAAGAGAGCGCCCATCCCAGAAGTGCTCTCCCATTACACAAAAAACTCTTTGATGTTTAAGAGTTCATTTTCATTTTACTTGAAGGGTTTCACAAAACAACTCAACTTCTCCTTATCCTCGGTTATCTAGATCAAGATTCCACTAGTCAACTACACCCGTAAATTGTCCACGTCTATTTCTTTAATTTTTTGGCTATATGCCTCAAGTAATTAAGAATATTTTTAATTTTTATGTTACTTTTTTCTGTAATGCCTAAAATCATATAAATACATAGAGGGCTAATTTTGTAGGATTTTTTTATATAAAAATCTATATTAGTGAAATTCTACGGCCACATTGCTCCTCTTTTTTCTCTCCCTAGTTTTGCTTTCCATGTATTTTATTGGTCTTGTGAGTAGGATTGTGGCATTGCTATAGATAGATTTGGATATAATATTTTTTTTCTGGTGTGGTGAGTGTGGAATGATATCAAGGGCAAAAAATTAAGCACCATGAGAAGTAGAACGACTAGGTAGAGTAGACCAACATACACAAGAAATCAAATTATCATTACCAACAACCATCCAATATAAAAAAAAAACTAATAAATACTCAAAGAAATTACGAGTAAATAGAAATTAGATAGGCTTGAGTGATGTAGCTCCGTGCTTTTTCCCTGTTCTTGGGTTCTTCCATGTTATCTTTATGTTCTTTTTTTTATGTTTCCTTCTTTGTGTACTTATGTTCAAAGTTTTGTTTTAGATCTATTGAATCGGTTTCAACGTTTTAATCATAAATCTCACACAATAGTTTGAAGCCTCACTATGATTATTTTTGAACTAATGACACTAAACTTAAAATTTCATTGATCTAATGTGAATTGTTGACTCCTTATTTATGAGGAAGATTAGAACCTCATTGTATAAAGTTTAAACCTCGACACCCCTAATTAGATCTCATTTAAAGTAAGTGTCTTATACCCTAGAACGATATGGACATTTTTAGATTTTATCTCATCTTGAAATTTAAAAAACCATAGGAGTACTAAAGGTCATATTAGTCCATGAAAAGTTAATATATTTGCATGAAATGAAGTATTTTGCATCTTTATGTTTCATATGCCCACCATAAAAGCCTTCTCTCAAACTACTTAATGTTTACTTTAAGTAATAAAAAAAGCTACTATAAGGCCATTCAAAATTTATGAGTAGAAATTGAAGCAAGACAACCATGTATTTTTTCCATCTTTGTGTATCCATGTATTTTTTCAAGTGTACATCTTTACGTGTATCCAAGTTTTATTCTGAAAGACATTTTTAATAAAATACCAAGTCAATAAACTTTCTTTCTAATACAACAAATGTACCATCATTCCTTAATGTTTATGCTATCTATATTTCCTCATAAAATATCATTTAATATTAAAATGATTTAGTGTATATATATATTGTTATTGCCAATGTAACTAATATATATAGAGGAATGTTTGCTATGAAAGAAAAAGGCTGAAATTCGGTAGAAAACATGAAATTGAAATTACCTTTTGCACATGCTAAGCTTTGCCATTGAATGTTTGTAATTTGTGCAAATTCATGTAATTAATTCCTTCTATTGTATCCCAATCATGAGTGCATTACTTTAATGACGTTTAACGGTGCAGTTGTATATTCAACAACAGACTCGGATCATGTCTGTGCTATAGGAACAATAAAACCAAATTAAATGTGAACTTCATGGCTTAGATGCTACTCGTCCTGCTTTGTTATGTTATAGGAAACCTTATACAATATAAATTCTCACATGATATGGCAACAATTAATATTGAGCAATCTATTGTTTAGGTGGATTAGGTAATTGATTGCATCTTTCTGCTGGAAATAAGAGCTGTTTTTAGAAGCTTAGTGGTTATTTTCTTCCAATTTGTTCTTACAATTGTTCCCTCAACATTCTACTAAAAAAATTATTTTGGTTGAAGTGGAGGAATGCTTCGGGCCTTTGGCGTGATAGAAAAGTACTGCTTAGACTGAAAGGAAAATTTTGTAAGACGGTGGTGAGACCTGCAGTGCTCTATGACGTTGAATGTTGGCCTTTAAAAGAGAAGCATAATAATAAGTTAAGTGTTGTCGGGATGAGAATGATTAGGTGGATGAGTGGCTTTACACTTAGAGACAAAATGCAAAATGAATATATCCGTGATAGGGTTGGTGTAGCTCCTGTGACAGACAAAATTAGAGAAAGTCGTCTTAGATGGTTTGGTCACATTAAACGTCGACCATCTGATGATCCGATTAGGAGAGTAGATGTTTTAGATTCGACTTGTGTTAAGAAAGGCAGAGGTAGACCTAGGAAAACTTGGGCTTATTGTATAAAAAAATGATGTTAATTTACTAGAACTAAATGAAAATATGATACTAAATTGGACGCAATGGAGAAAAAGGATTAATGTAGCTGACCCCACGTAGTGGGATTAAGGCTTTGTTGTTGTTGTTGTTGTTGTATTGACCTATTAGTTATGTCATAGCCTTATGAAGATAAATTTATATAGAATGTTGAAATATATGTATATTTTTCTTTTTAATGCATGTATTATTGGAATTAAAAGTAATGTTATATGTTTTTCATTGACAAATGGTATATAACAAGAGGCAAGTTTTGTGTTTGCAGGTTCAATTTAATACAAAATTAATAAATCTCATCATTCAAAGTATGATTTTAAACTCCATTGTTAATGCGACTTAAGTGGCATAAACAAGTTTTCCAAAATACAAAAAAAGTGTAATTTTACAAAGACATTGCTAACAATTTTGATGTTTGTAGTACCATATTTATGTGGAAGTCAATATATCATTCATTTAAATCAATAAATATCTAATTTAATTATTGACCTTTATTTTTTAAAATTTACATGTCAATGGACAATATTTTTTCATACAAGTTGAAATATTTCATCTACAATAAACATAAAAAATGTAACATCTTTTTTTTTCTTCTAAATTTTGATCTCACTAATTGAAATTAACCAGCCACCACAAATTAATTTCAAAAAACATCAATTATGATCTAAAACAAGTACTAACAAGACACCTTAAAAGTTGGCTCAAAGTTTTTGGAATTTGATTTAAGATCATGATATTTTACTTTCAACCAAAGTAAAATACTGATTAGAGACAATTTAGTTTAACAACCCATTCTAATGATGCCAAGAGCTCCTAAATTTAAACCTAATCAAGAGCACATCAAGCACTCATTAGTTTAATTGGAAATTCTTATCATAAATTTAAATATTGATAGATTTTTCAAAAAAAATATCAACATCATATTTATTATTAAATATGAAGGAGACCAATGAGAAAAATGAAGAATAAGACAAATGAGGAAAATGAAGAACAAAAAAATAAGAAAAATGAAGAATAACTTGCAAAATTATATCATTTAAAGATATAATCATTAAAAAATAAAATAATAAAATAATAAAATAGATCTTGGATTATGCATATCTATTTATGCTTACGATCTAAATGTTTGAGATCGAGTTTGATAAATATACTGGCAAAAAGGTCAATGTCAGCAAGTAATCATGATATTTCTAAGTGAATTTGAAAGCAAAAAATAAGATTGAATTCTTATTGGTTTGATAGATATTTTAATTGCTTAAAGTATAGTGTGCATCAGGATAAAGCATATTATTTATAATGATATCTTCTTAAAATAGACAGTCCAGATAAAAAAAAAGATGATATTATTAATAAGAATCCATTTTTAAATTAAAAGGATTTTGATAGATTTAAATTTTATATTAGCAGTCAATGGTGCTCATAACATTGAAAAAAGAAATTGTAAGGCCTTGATGAATCAAATTCATCATATTAATTTTTTTTTTCCCAAAATCAATTTGTTTGTGTTACAATTTAATATCACACTCATTTTGAATGTTTCAATTGATTGCATGAAATTTATTTCAATATAATGATTTGTTTTTAAAAAGCATAATAAGTCTAATAAAACTATAAGTTTAAGTAAATTTTCTTAAATGTTTATATTTTTTAGTTGAACAAAATGGAGATATTGATAATGTGTGTTGATGAATGCCCCAAAAAATGCTAAATCAATAGCTTCTGAAATTCAAAACATAAATTATTAGATTTACATCCATTGTAATAACACATTTCATTAATGTGTGGGATTAGATTAAAAGCCAAGTTTTCTGTGTTGTACATGTTTTAAACACATGGCTAGTGGCTAGTTCTATTAAAATAACTATTGAACATTTTTTGTTAATCTATGATTCAAGTAAATGAAGACTACATGATCAATGTTATATTAGAGCCAATAATATGATAGAAGAATTGAATGGGTTGAATGTATTATTCTTGAATGAAAATAAATATGCTTATTATATTCACAATTTTTCACTTTAACTCAAATAATTTTGATATAGATTGCTAAAATCATATTTAAATCTTCATGTTATTCAATGCGATTTTAAATTTGATGAGTTTTTTTAGTGTTTCGTATAAAGATTTTGATCAACTCAGAGAAAAATCATGAGATAATTAACAGTTTATCAAACAATAATGATTTAATGAAGAGATCTCTCCTAGATGAGTTGGTGATACATGATGATGTTTATATTATAAGTCATAATATTTTCCTCACTAGTTGATGCATTAAAAAAAATTATAGAAAATTATATAAGTTGTAAAAAGAGAAACATGCATATTTTTATAAGTAATCCAAATATTTGATCGAGTTTCTCAGCCTTCATTTGATGAATGATATTACTAGAATCACTTTGAACTATCATAAGTATTGAACATAAAAGATCATGATATTATGAATGTTACACTTTTTGTTCAAATATAAGAAAATAAGATTATAAGACCTGAGAGATAACAAATGAGAAGATTTTATTAATCAAATATTATTGTTTTATAATAAATAGAGAATAACTATTCCTTTTATAAATGATAAATGGGTTGGTCATAGACCCTCTCAT
>NEWO01000009.1:4068153-4078358 GCA_003013225.1 Phalaenopsis aphrodite
GTGCGTGTAATTAAAATGTTGAGAATTTAACGTGGTGTTAGAAAGAGAAACGATAAGTATACAATTGTAAAATATCATGACTTTTAACAACTAACACAAGGTGCTTCCTTGAGCTTGTGGATATATTTCAAAAGTTTACAAATATATATGGATCATTTTTGTTGATAAAGCTTGTATGAGGTTGAGAATATTAGTTTTCTTTGGGAAGAGAAAGTGGTTACCTTATTATTATATTATTTTATCACCCATGTTCTTTTCTCTTTAACTATTCAAGGCTTGAACATCATTACAAAACATGTGGCTTAAGAGAGAAAGAGAGAGAGAGAGAGAGAGGACAAGAGTTGTGGTTGAAGCCTTGAATTATTACTAGAAGATGTTGGATGAACCATCATATAAAGTTAAATTGATGGATGCTATGTGTTAAGAAGAATAGTTACATAGATGAGTAATTTCTCATGTAGCTCCCCAAAAGTGAAAGATTCCCAACATTAAAGTTAGTAATATGCTTGTAATAATTACTAACACCATTAGAAATGATGTTAGTGATATTATCTTCACCAATGGAATGTGAAGAACAATTATATGAATGGGATTAATTCAAATAAGCTGCTTGAACATAATAATGGTTTAAGATCTTTTGGGATGATACTTGAGTTTATCTTTATTTGTTTTATGTCATAAAATTAGTTTGATGTTTGCATTGGCTTAAGATATTCTATTCTTTAAAGAATATGATTGATTGGAAGAGGAGTGAGCGGAGTAAATAGAGATTAACAAAATCATAACATAGGTGTTAGTTTTGAAGGATTCAATGTTGTAAGAAACATTAGGAGATGCCATGTCATTAATGGTCATGGAGACATTAGTGGGAGCCATCAGTATGACCTTTAGGTTCATATCTAGTGATTAAGTCTTGAAATTAATTGTATGATAGTTGATTCAGTTTGATGAGATTGTGAGAAAAGAAATCATTGGCGATTGAATGGACAATTAGGTTCACAGATGTTAATTATGGTGGGTTGGGATGTGTTTGCATCGAAGGTTGCATGGGATGGCATGGCGATATAAGTGATGGAGTAAGAGAGTGTTGAGAGGTTGATGTGTGACATCAAAGATACAATCTTGTTTGCAACTAGTTGGTAGTTGTGTTGGTTATGAAATGGTAGTAATGATCCAAGCTTGCTGGAGGATTGGTAGTAAGTTGATGTTGATGAAGTTGTCAATGGAGTATATGCTAGGGGGGGTTGTGACATGATATGCAAGTAGAAAAAAGATGCTATGGGAGAATATGAGGGTTCATTGGTCACAAGAGAATTGAATTGATGAGATCAATTTTGTTGATTGTTACATATGGTGGTTGATATCGTAAAATAAGAGGTGGCAAGACATGAGAGAGAATACGACGTTAGCAAGTTTAGGAAGAGCTTTTTTATTTTTCTCTGATATCATATAAGAAAATTATGTGGTTTTGAATCGAAACTTGTAATGTGAGGCATGCCCAATGATCAAAGTGTTAGGGACCTTGAGGCGGAAAAAGAATAAAATGGAGAAGGGAAAAGAAATAAAATAGAATGCATAGTCTTACCCCGTAGGGATGAACCGAGATGTTCTCGGGCTCTTCAACCCCTTTTATACATTAAAATTAACGATCACAATGAAAAAGCGAGAGAGTTCTCCATACATGAGAAAGTCAAGAGAGAAGAGTCTCCTCTTTTACATGCTATAAGCTCCCTATTTATAAAAGAAATAGTAACCAAGTCTAAAATACATGTTTGCCTCTATTTTAATGAAGAACTTACATGTTATTATAATCTTTTTATTAATATCCTGCTTTAATAGGGGTGTTACACAGTATTTCAATTGATTATTTATAGTCTCCACTTTAATAGCTTTTCTCGAGATTCGTGGAATCCGTTTTTGGGTGTACAAGTGATGCCATCAAATTTTTTTCTTAAAATTTAAATGAATTTGTAACAAGATACATGATTTAAATATGAAAGTTTACAAATTTTCATTAATTCAAATTTGACCTGATTAAATGCATTTCATACAATTAACTAGCCCTTAGACCCCATACAAAAGTAGTTATAATAATCACATTATTCATACACATACACTTTTATATAGATAGAGATAGATAAGAGACAATAAGCTCCTTTCATTAGAAGCAATAAAGAGTAAATAAGTACCATACGAGTACCAATAATGTCCATCCCATTAATATAAAGAATATAAGAAAATATTATCCATACATTATGGAGAAATGTGCCCTTTTCGGGTGGGGTTAGAAGACAGTGCATTATTAATGCTATTATAATGAAACAGGGTTAAGTTTTTTTTTCTTAAACAATGGAAGAACGCTTTACTTTCTTCCATCCCCTCTATTTTTTTTTTCTTCTATTGTAGTAGGACTTGCAATTGAACACACTACCATACAATTCTTTTATTTCCAACCAATATGCTATATATTCGTGGGTAAAAACAAGGTTTGCTGAGCAAAGACCATAGTATTCCGTCGAGGACACAGGCTGTGGGGACGAACCCGCGGCCCGCGTTTCTCTGAATTCCGCGTCGCCAGCCCGCCACCACTTCTTCCAAATGGAAAAGAGAAAAAAAGTTGCGGCTTGGGGCTGCACTGCACAAAAAAAAGAGGCCAAGGCGGCCCCAAACGGAGCCCAAGTCCTCCTTTGAGTAAGAAGAGTGAATGAATATACAGTCAAGGTATGTCTAAAATTAGTTTTTTCTTCTTTTTTTTTCAAGTTTATTACACTAATTAAGTTATTTTTGATAAAAAATTACACAGGTGGAAGTTTTAAAGAAGAATGATAGAATTTTAAAGATAATATTGTTGCATTTGTTAAGAATTATAATAAGAAATAATTTATTCCTATAAGGAGTTATGAGAAATAAAATTATTTTTTTAATATAAGCAGATATTTTCTTTCCTAATTTAAAAATAAATTTATTTTCTTGGATTGAGAATTATTTATTTCCCTATTTTATGTTATTTCCTATATCTCTTAATAATTAATATGAATTAATTATTAGAGATATCAGATGATATATATTTCCTTTCATATCGTTTCTTTTTTATTATTTTTCCTATTTCAGAATTCTTGTAAGGGTTATTTATTCTGTCGTTCATATCAATAAAACAATATGAAGTATTTCACTTTATTTCGCATTATTCTGAATTTCAACATGGTATCAGCGCAAGGTTTCGTATTCTAGCCACCGACCTTTCTTTTAGAATTGTTGAACTCCCTTCCTGTCATCCTCTGTGTGGGAAGGGAGGGACACTCATCTTGGTATTTAAAACAACTATTTTTTCTCTTTCTCTCATTGCAACCTTTGTCTGTTGGCCGCCCTTCTTGAACCGGAAGTCACGTGGCCTACCCGTCTTATTCTGCTCCTCAGCCCCGCCTTACCGAGTAGGGATCGAGCACAGATCTCACACGTGTGCGGGGATGCACCCTTATCACTAGGACGTGGTTGGGGTCGCTCGTTGAGGAAGAGCGCTCTAACGATGTTGATCACAAACGTCTGAACTCCCCTATCTCCAGAACCTTCTAGATCTCTGCAACACAAACCACATCGTGGTAAGACAACCGTCGTATCTAAATCACGTGATGCCCGACATTTTGCTTCAAGCGACAATAGAGGCAGAATGCACTAGAGTCGGCGTCCCCGCAATCGAGACAGAACATGTTGCGTTCATTGCGTGCGACGTCCGCATGAGCCGAATAAATCGAGAAGGAGGTCGTGAGCAAGGGCTCCACCAGCGATGTCGCCACCCGCCTCATTGTCATATCGTCGAAGATATTGTTGCTGTCGATCAGACAATGCCAGCAAAATCCATTATCGGCCCTTTCTCCTGCAATAGTTTTTTCTTCCCTGACCCAAGCTTCAGGGGGAGATGTATTTCCAGCCGCCCTTTCTCGTGCTACTTTCTCTGTCAGCAAAATTATTGGGTGTGATTTACAGGTTTTTTTTTGCAGCTAACGACAACCACGGTCAACTAAAAGTCAGTTTTCCTGTAGGTTGTCTCTTTCCCTGCAAAACTCAAAATTCAGTTAAGTCTGAATCCAGCAAATTCAGCCAAGTCTGAATCCAGCAAGTTCAGCCAAGCCTGAATCTCTCTTCTATGACGAAATATATGGCAGAGAAAACTCAAAATTCAGTCAAGCATGAATCCAGCAAATTCAGCCAAGTATAAATATCTCTTTTACGCTGAAACATATGACAGACAAAACTCAAAATTCAGTCAAGCTTGAAACTAGCAAATTCGATAATCAAAATGACTCATTTTTCTTCACTACTCAGTAAGTTACGAATTATTAACATACATTTCAAACTTGAGGGGGGTCTTAAGAATTATAATAGGAAATAATTTATTCCTATAAGAAGTTATGAGGAATAAATTATTTCCTTACCATAAGTAGATATTTTCTTTCCTAATTTATATTTATTTCCTTGGATTAGAAATTATTTGTTTCCCTATTCTATGTTATTTCATATATCACCTAATAATTAATATGAATTAATAATTGGAGATATCAGATGTTATATCTTTCCTTTCATATCATTTCTTTTTTATTATTTTTCCTATTACAGAATTCTTGTAAGGATTATTTATTCCCTCGTTCATATCAATGAAACAATATGAAGTATTTCACTTTATTTCGCATTATTCTGAATTTTAACAGCATTCATCACCCAGCGCTACAATGTTGAATGATACGATTTTGTGGCAAAAATTCAAGATGCATAGTGCAAAAACTAGAGAGCCATGGTGCTGAATAGTGCTAAGATTAAAGACTCTAAAAATACAAGTTTTTGGAGGTGTTCAAGCATTCAAGGTCTTTGAAACAATGCCTAGTAATGTCAAATTCATAAAAATCATATTAAATAAAAACTAAAAAAGTCTTAAATTTAAAACTATGAAATTCAATGAAGAAACATTTTTTTTAAAAAAAAAGCTAAAAGTTTAGGGTAGTTTCATAATTCCTTACACTATAGATAGAAATTTTAGCAAGACATTATGTGATTTATAATCTAACATTAATCTAATGTATTTATCTACTTTTAGAAAATTAAGATTATAAGAGGTTTTGCTTACTGCTGTAAACCATTAGTTTGCTAAGCATTCTTACATATATGCTAGGAGGGTTATATAAGATGCCTTGGTTAAATTTAAAAAAAAATATCTTGCTGAGTAATTTCTTCCATCGGCGTGGTCGACTCCTCTTAAACAGTTATTTATTTTCCTTTGTCTTTAGGAGCCATTCTCGGGGCGAATTTTTTCCTCAGGACATCGGACGGTTCTCTACGTCTACAGTTCATTTAAATTCGGCCACGTGAAAATGCAGGTCCCGCATTTTCACGTAATAAAATAAAATAAAATGAAATAGCGCTGTGTTGAAGCCTGAACCGACCCGACGTTCTTGTGCATTTCTAGCGTTCGCCTCTTTTGTATTATCCCACCTTTTCGTCGTCTTCCCTCCTTTTTGGATTTGTACGCCTCGGCCCCTTAGAAACTTATATTATGTCATTTACAGTAGAAAAATAGGGTTTCAAAAAGCGTTTTTTTGGCTCTGTTAGGGTTTATTCATTGCAATCTTACGGTCACTTTGCTGCTTTGATGGAGATAGATTTCTCTCTTAATGAAAAAATAGGGAGCATGGATTACGAAAAAAATGTCAACGTGTTTGGAACGGAGGTGAGATTTCTTGCTTAACTGGATCTATTTTCCAGTTTTTTCTTGGATTGTCATGAGTTTATTTTTGGATTATTTTGTGGATAGGGCTTAGTTATCAGCGGGTTATTTTGACGAAATGCTCAATAACCTGAGAATAACCCAACAATTACCGAGAATAACCCAACAATAACCGAGAATAACCTAAAAATAAATTCTAGGGTTATTTCCATTTACTTTTACACTTATTTGAGGGTTATTATCATATTATTTTGGGATTATTTTCGGGTTATTGTTAAAGAAATACCTAATAACCCAACAATAACCCAAGAATACCCTAAAAAAGTCCTTATCTGCATATATTAGGGTTATTTTGAGGTTATTTTAGGGTTATTTCCATTTACTTTTACACTTATTTGAGGGTTATTATCATGTCATTTTGGGATTATTTGCGGGTTATTGTTGAAGAAATACCTAATAACTCGATAATAACCCAACAATAACCTAAAAATAACCTAAAAAATCCTTTTTATCTGCATATCTGACTATCTCTGTGGTATAATTCAAATTTGTAGTTACATGGGCCGGGAAATGATTGTAATGATCCATTTGTTCATAGTTTTCTTAATTCTATTGTCCATAATGAGGTAGAGGCTTATGAACACTATTGCGCTTATGCATATCATGCTGGTTTCACTATCTGCAAGGACCACAATAGTTACTGGGCTAAATCCAAGTAAATTAAGTCGAAGGATTATATTTGTGGAAAAGTAGGTCATAAGAGAGAATCACGGGTTGCCAATACGGTGAAGTAGAAAAAACGTATACAAGGACTGACTGGTAAGCAATGATTCGTTATGTTGTTGATTTTGATGGCAATTGGACAATAAAGAAATTTGTCGAAAATCATAACCACCCCTTAGCGGAATCTGGTGACAAGCACCTTCTACGTTCCAATCAGAAGATTAGCAAGTTAAATGCAGATTTGTTGAGATCAATGACAGGTTCAGGGATTAGAGCAGCAGTAATTTCCTTGCTACAGAGGTTGGGAAAGTTGAAAACTTGGAGTGTACGAGGCAAGATGCCTACAACCTTATTCAAAGGAAAAGAAGAAGTAGAATTGAACAAGGTGCTGCCAACTCTCTCTTACAATTATTCATGAAGCGACAAACTGAGGATAACATGTTTGCATGGGACATTCAAAGTGATGAGGAGGGTAGACTTACAAGCTCTTTTTGGAGTGATGGATATTGCAAGCTTGATTATGATTGTTTTGGGGATGTTGTCATTTTTTACACTAGCTACCGTTTGAATAAGTATAATTTATGTTGTGCTTCTTTTGTAGGGATTAACCACCATCAACAAAATGTTCTCTTCGGATTTGGTTTTTTATATGATGAGATGACAGAGACCTTCAAGTGATTATTCAAAACATTTATTTGAATAATGAATGATAAGCATTCAATTACAATTTTTACAGATCAAGATCAAGCGATGTTAAGAGTCATTGATGATTGTCTTCCACTCACAAGACACAGACTATGCCAATGACATATCTATAATAAATTTTCATCAAAAATTCATTATGGTTTGGCGTACAAGAGCATTAATAATTTATTTTACAAATGCATGAGGAAGTGTGATTTCGAAGAAGAGTTTAAGATACTTGGGCTATAATGATTGAGCGAGGAAACCTACACAACAACGTGTGGCTAAATTCATTGTACCATATAAGACATAAATGGTCAACAATATTCAATAAAGAAATATTCGGAATGAGAATAATATCTATGCAAAGATGTGAGTCCACAAATAATGTATGTCATGGTGCATCTGTTGACCTCACTTTTGGTTGAGGCTTAGTTTTTCCTCTTTAGTAGCATAAGGTCTAGCCATAAGACTTTTTTGTTAACTATTCCTAGAAAACTAGAAGAGGAACCCTCACCATTAGAAATTATACACCCTTTATTTGCTCAACTTGAAGTTCTACATATTGGTCCTAACCTCTAGCACTTAGTAGATAGGGTCAATATGGGGAGCTCAAGGTGAGTTCTCATAGGACTGCTTGCCCTTAAGGTTGACTCTGGGTGTTGGTCTAGGGCTAAGACAATCACTTTAACTAACTTTCACTCACTTTCACCGACTTGTACTTATCACCTATACCCACTCACAACCCTAAAGCCAAAATTGTTGACTTTGATCCCTTAGTCCTTTGGGAGACTCATGTAGATGGTCCCCTAAACCCACTGATCCTAGGCTAGGATTTAGCTAAAACCAGTACATAGAGGACCCAAAAGGGGATTCCATTGGTTCATAGCTCATCTGTGGTGGTTAGTTTTCCAATTCAACCAATAATATTCAACTTGGCCTTTTAACTCCAAACCTACCCAAATTACCTAAACACCCAAAATCCCAAATTTAGTCAAAAATCCTCAAATTCATCCAAAATACCCAAACTTGTTCAAAAGTCATTTCAAATCTTTTGAAAATACCCAAGCTACCCAAAACCACCCAAAATTTTAAATTTACCAAAATACCCCCAAAATTGCCTAAATTACAAAAATACCATTGGCACCCCAAACCTTCCCAAAGCATCCAAAATCACTCCAAATGTGTCCAAAATCCATTTGGACCCCTCAATTGGACCCATTTTGACCTATTTGACTATTTTTTACCAAAACCCCCAAATTGCCTTTAAGGGTTAAAATTTCCCCAAATTTACCTCAAATGTCCATCAAGTTGATCCTAATTTCCCCAAATTTCAAACCTAAACCCAAATTCACCTTCCATGTGACCAATTTAAACCAAGTACAAGCTCAATTGGCCCGTGCTTTGAGCCCAATTTTGATCAAAGTCAAACTTCACTTTTGGTCCTATGGCCTAATCTCACCAAATTGAACCCTATGGTCTACTCCATTGGCCTCAATTTGAATCTTAAACTCTTCATAACATTCCTACACATCAATATTGACCTTCAATTTTCCTTGGTGTGGCCTCAATTTCATTTAATTTCAACCCAAATCCAAAAATCCCCAAATTGGTTATGCCTTCAAGTTCCCCAAATCCAAAATTGGCACCCAATTTATGTTGAAAAACTATTCATGATGTTCATTTAGACAATTTTCAACAATCAATTTGGACTTAGCCAAGCCAAACCCAACATTGGCCCAAGTCTAGCCCAACATACCCAAATTGACCAAAATTCCATAATCCTTCAAATTGAACCCCCAATTGAACTCAAAATCATTTCAATCCTTCACCAAAAATCTTCATAATAATCATCTAAACAATGTTGATCAATCAATTGGGCTCAAAGTCATGGCTATCCTAACCGAAACCCAACTTTTAGCCATTTGGACCCAAATTGAACCCATACAACAAAATTGGCCTAACCACCCTAAATTCACCAAATTTATGACTCCACAACCACTAAGCTCCTCCTAAAGACCAGGCTAAACCACTTTGGACCATCCATGGCATGTTATGGACCAATGGATCCCCAAATTAAGGGATTTATGCCCATTTTTGGGCCTTAACCAAAAATCATCCCAATCATCACTTGCCATTGAGGGTTAATTATAATTAACCCTCCCACTGGCTCACTTGACCTCCTGGCCACCTCCCCTAGTCCTTTCAGCCGGCCAAGTGGCCGAAAAACACCAAAATTGAGAGCCCCAAGTTCAAATTCAATCCCAAACTCACCCATCTGAGCTAGCCAATTCCAATTGGCTTCAGCACTACCTAAGCAATATTTTCCACCCCCAAATTGTCCCGGCAGCCAGCCTAAGCCATTTTTTTTAAACCTCACCTCCATGGCCAAGTGAGGAGAGCTGAAAATTTTCTAAGGAAACTCTATCAAATTGCTTCCAGGGACTCCCTAGGACCCTCTTAGTTCAAGCCCACCATTTTCCCCCTCTGGTTCCCTCTGTGAGAGTTCAATTTTGAGCTTAAAGTTTCAATCAAAACCAGGACATATTTCCCCACACCTCTACATTGAACTAAACTTAAATTAATTGTGCACACACCATCCCTACAGTGAGAGAAGTTGATCCCCCACAGAAGCCCCCTCTCAAACAGCCTCTAGTATAAACTTCAATTAACACTTGAAATCGTGCTTGGTTGAATTCATACCTAGACCATTCACCAAGGCTTGGAACTTCATCTGAAGGTTTGTTGGGACCAATTGAAGCTACCACAACCATCTGATTGAGGTCTCCCCTCTCAGACAAAGGTATTGAACTCCAACCCTAAACCGAGCTTGTTTCGATGCTCCATACGTATTTACTGTATTTCATACCTTATAATCCATATAGATAAATTTTTCTTGAGTAGATGAAGGTTTAGGAACAAACCCCATGCGATTTGGTTGAGTTTAGGCCAAGGTCTTAAGGGTTTATTGTGAACATCTCACGGGTTAGGTCACTTGGGGAGTGTAATGGAGAGTCGTCCGATCTCGCGTGTATCCAATGGACGGAGGAGATCAAGCCAGACAGATCCATGATGCATAAAG
>NEWO01000009.1:4088654-4112401 GCA_003013225.1 Phalaenopsis aphrodite
AAATTCAATTTAGACTATGGAGAAGTAATTGGATTTTGGAAAGACAGCACAAAATTATTAGTAATGCCAACTAGCTTTTTCATATGGTTTGTCATTTGGTTAGAATTTGAGAACAAATTCTGTTGTCCTTGGATTAAAAAAGTTTGCAGTGCAATATATGTTTTGTGTTGGGAGGTTTAAATTGCGGAAAATAATTCGAGAGATCTGACACAAAGTTTTGAACAAAAGCACAAAAAAAAATCACGTAAGACACATGATTTAACGTGAAAAAATTCGAGAACAAGAAAAAATCGCGGAGTCATACCACACCTAAAAATCAAATATGAAAAAAAGTGAGGAAAATCGCACAAATTACACCACATTCAAGCTTCTCTACATTTTTGAAACTTCAAGCCTCTCCTATCATCTCATTTTCACAAGAGAAAATTAAAATCTGTTGGTTTCTTGAAATGAGAAAGAGGAGAAAACTTAAGAGAATTGTTGTGGATTGAAGAGAAAATTAGAACCACACAGCTTTTGTGTAGCCTTACAATGCTTAAACTTGGAGCTAATAACAAACTTCCAAAAAAATGACCTAAAAATCAGCCAAGAAAATAATAAGAAACAAAATCAAGAAAAATAGCAACTCCCTCCTAAGATTAAGGAACAAACTTGACTCAATTAAACCTAGACTCAATAAGCAGTCCTATGCATGTATTCCAACACTCCTTGCTTTAGGAGCTGCGAACACCAAATTTCTGTCTCATAAACTCAAACTTGCTAATTGAAAGTGACTTCGTAAACAAATCTACCAACTGATCTTCAGATTTGCAGTAAACCAGAGTCATAAATTCTTCTTTCTGCACTTTTCTTAGAAAAAATAACTTGATGTCAAAATGCTTAGTTTTCCCATGAAACACAGGATTATTGGAAATGGAAATGGCAGCTTGGTTGTCAACAAAAATTTCAGTACTTTCTTTATGCTTTAGATTGAAATCCATTAAAATTTTCCTTAGCATATTGTCATTCTTCCTCTTGGGAGAGTCATCATCCAAGTCGTCGGAGAAAGGGGCGCTTAGCAGCTTCCCAGGGAGCAGTGAATTGTAGACTGATTTAGGAGAGCACGTCCTCTCAACTATTTTGTCATTGTTTCCTACTGTAAGAACTGTTGCAGCTGCTTCAGCTGCCTTTCTCCATTGATCTGACTGCACCGTGAGCCTCCTCAGCTCAGCCTCAATCTCTGATTTCACAGCCTGAGGCTGCCCCAAAACCTTTGTTGTCTTCTTGTTATTCTTTTTAGCCTCCCTATCGACAACACCTAGTCTCATCAGTGCTTCTTGTTTTGTAGTTTTTGCTCTCTCAGCATCCAAGATAGCTGTAACATAATTCTCCTGATGCTCCTTGTCTCTCTTGAGCTCCGATTTTAGTTGTTCATTCTCATCCATAATGCTTTGCAACTGTGTCTCCTTATCCAAGAGGTTTGCTTTAGGATCTGTGACTTCTGTAGTAGCCTTTATCAGCCTCATCTCCGAATTAAATTGGCTCGCCATTGCCTTATTCATTTTATCTTTCAATTCTTCATTCATTCGCGACATGACTGGAAGTTCTGTTTCCACACTCAAAAGACAAGCTTTCAACTCTAAAAGCTCTGCAGTTGTTTTTTGTAAGGTTGACTCCAGTTTTAATTCCCTCAGCCCTGCAACATGCTCAACCATCTCAATTGTTGATTGAATCTTCATAGTGCTTTCAACTTGTTCCTCATGCATTGGATTGAGTGAAACTCCTCCCTACCATCTTAACTTCAAACATCTTTTGGCCTGTAGCATCCTCTATCACACAGGTCTTCTCCATGAACATCACTTTGAATCCCTTTTCTATTAATTGACCAACACTGAGCAAATTTTGATCAATATCTGGTACAAAGAGAACATCGGTCATCAACTTCGTTCCTGAACAGCTTGCAATGGCTACAGTGCCCTTTCCTTTAACTGCAATATATTCATCATTCCCAATTCTAACATTCTTGGACTCGGCGCTCTTCAATTCCTTGAACAACTCATTGTCATGTGTCATATGATTAGTGCAACCACTATCAATGAGCCAATTTTCACTAGTTTCAGAACTCGTGAAACAAGTTGCAACGAAAAGTTGGTCATCTTCTTCTTGATCTGTCACTTGTGCTTCATCTCCTTGCTGCTGATCTTTATTCTTGCAAATGACAACTTCATGTCGCATTTGATTGCACATGCTGCACTTTGCACCTGGTCTTCTCCAACATTTGAAAGGAGGATGACCTTTCTTGCCACAATGTTGACATGGAGGGCAATCTTTTTTTACTCCTAATCTTTTATTTTCAGTTTTGCTTCTGTTCTCAGGTGAAGAGTTTTGTCCACTTGTAGCTTGAAACTTCTTCTTCTTGGGCCACCTATTATTTTCATCATCTTGATGCTTGACTTGTAGAGCTCCTTCGATGGATCCTTCCCTCATTACATGCCTCTGCTATTGTGCTTGCAAAGCACTTAAGAGTTCTGTCAAAGCAATCAGATCCTTCGTGTTTTCTAAGGCAATGATGGTAGTCTCAAATCTTTCAGGCACTGTTACAAGAATTTTCTGAACAATCTTTGAATCTTCCAGAGAATAACCCAATAATTTGACACGATTTACTATGTTGAGTAATCTGTCAGAGTACTCCTTTATGGTTTCAGTCTCCTTCATCTTTTGCAGTCCAAAGTCACAAACCACGTTTAGCACCTGCACCCCTTGAATTCTTTCAACTCCTTCATACTCGGTTTTGAGATAATCCTAGATCCCCTTTGGCGTTTTCAACTACATGATACAAGTGAAGATCGTGGAGGAAATTGTAGCAAACAGGCAGGCCTTTGCCTTGGACTTCTTTGTCTTCTTCTCCTTTTGTGCTTTAATTTTTGCTACGGTGTGGTTTTCAGGGAGAATAAAAATGTCATAGGCTTCTTCCACTGCTTCCCAGAGATCCAAAGCTTCCAGATACGTCTTCATGCAGACTAACCAGATTCAGTAGTTGTCTCCGTCAAACACTGGTGGAGCAACTATGAAAAACTAGATTTTGATCTCCATAACTGCTCAAACTCGTACACACATCCCTTAAGAAGAGAGTTTTGATACCAATTCGTTGGTTTCTTGAAATGAGAAAGAGGAGAAAACTTAAGAGAATTGTTGTGGATTGAAGGGAAAATTAGAATCACATGCCTTTTGTGTAGTCTTACAATATTTAAACTTGAAGCTAATAACAAACTTCACCACAAAATTATTAATAATGCCAACTAGTTTTTTCATATGGTTTGTCATTTGATTAGAATTTGAGAACGAATTCTGTTGTCCTTGGATAAAAAATGTTTGCAGTGCAATATATGTTTTGTGTTGGAAGATTTAAATTGTGGAAAATAATTCGAGAGATTGAGCCGATAGGATATGAACTTTTATTATTATTATTTATTTTTTTCCGCACATAAATATATATGTATTTCAGGATATTGTGGGGTATTATGTTATGTGAGCCACCAGTCTCCACTTGTAAACCTCTCTTCTTTTTTTTTTTTACACAGCGATATCGTCTGCTCTGATCATAATTATTCCCATCTAAGATTTTTCACATAAACCGGTGGTATTATTATTGTTTCTTTTGCTCTGCATTGCATTGATTACATGGCACAAGTATTGGTATAAGTAAACAGAAAACTGTCTATAACCAGAGATAAACAATAGTGAAAATGATTAAACACTATCAGCCAACTATGTTGTAAAATGTGTGTTTATTTCTTCAAAATTGTTTGGCGATGACCGAATAGACACTGCTGAAAGGTTGTCAGACTTCCATTTTCAGGGACAAGAAATGTTTCCTACCGTATAACTGTGAGGTAATACACAAAAGCAGCCCTGCACTTGAGTTTCAAAAGCTAACATACAGTTGTTGGGGAAGTCACATGTAACTCAGTAAAATGATTTTGGATTAGAAAAACAACATGAAATACTTACCCACATTACTAAGCTTTGATCACCCTTAAGGCCATCAGAGCAGATAGGTTTCCTTCCTGAAATAAGTTCAAGAAGCACAACACCAAATGCATAAACATCCGTTTTTGTACTGATCTGTCCAAACATAAAATACTCAGGAGCCAAGTACCTGCAGCAAAAAACTGTTTGATAAAATAAAAATAAAAATTTTATTTACACAACCTCATCATAAAAGTAAATAAATACAGACCCAAATGTCCCGGCAAGATAGCTGCATGATATGTGAGAAACTGAGCCTGTTGGGCGTCGAGCAAGTCCAA
Organism: Phalaenopsis aphrodite; assembly: GCA_003013225.1. Taxonomy (NCBI): domain Eukaryota; kingdom Viridiplantae; phylum Streptophyta; class Magnoliopsida; order Asparagales; family Orchidaceae; genus Phalaenopsis; species Phalaenopsis aphrodite. The sequence goes on from NEWO01000009.1 coordinate 4,092,944, forward strand.
AATCCGAGAGCTAAGGCATTAAGCAAGAAGTGCATCAGCAGTATAACAAGAGTATAAAAATTGGCAGCACAATTATGATAATTGTTTACCATTGGTACAAAATCCTCAGATAATAGGATGTTTGAAGATTTAACATCCATATGAATCACAGATTCAGCACCACCACGACCGTGCAGGTAATCGAGTGCCTTGGCAACAGCAATAGAGATTTTATATCTATCACCCCAATGGAGCGCACAATTGCGCTCTTTGGAGCCTACAAAAATAAATAAATAAATAAATAATCTAGATAAAATTTATCAAAATTTTAGTGAGTTCAAAAATCTGTTAATTTCATACCATGAAGGGCCTCTTCCAAGGAACCCCTTGACATAAAATTGTAGATTAGCACTAATTTGTTGTCCCCCAAGCAAAAACCGAGCAAAGAAATGATGTTATTATGGTTCAAGGTTGTGATCACATCAATTTCTGAAATAAATTGTTGCAATGAATCTTTGGATGGCTTCAACACCTTTATAGCTAATTCTTTTCCATTTGGAAGTATGCCTTTATAAACCAGGCTACTTCCACCTTTTCCAATCAATCTATCTACAATGAGCAACATTTTTGAAAATTTAAAAATTATTCCACATAACTGAACATATTTAGTTGCAACTTTTAGGGTGTTAGAACTAAATGGTATGGTGATTTACCAACTGAGAAGTTGCAAGTTGCTTGCATAAGCTCCGTATAACTAAACAATTTGCACCACAATGAATACTTCTCTTGCAAATATTCCATATTGATTCGGCCATTGCTCTCTTCAAGATGGAAGGGGGATAAACTATCTTCCTTGAAAAGGCTACCAGCTGTGAATGTATCAGATCTTATATGCTTACCAACTGAATGGTTTGGTGAATATGTTGATGACCGACCAGAAATCCACTTTGCCAACTGAAACAAAGGAGTTCTAGACCCCTCCATGGATAAGGTCCTCCTATGGGTTAAGGTTGTCTTTCTAGAGATAGACCAGCTTGATCCCACCTCATCAGTAAGCCCTTGGGTGCCAAAAGTGATAGAAAAATTTGAGTTCATTGGAGCATCTGATTTAGATTCCAGCAGGCCTCCATCAACATTAGAATATTGTGTCCCAGAAACAGTGCCACAGACTGAGCATTTCTCCTCTAGCAAGTAATCTGAAATGATTTTACCATATTAAATAAATGATAATGATAAAGCTCAAACCAGCATTGGAAACAGCAGCATTGCTATGAGGGAATGACCTATTATGATAAAAATGCTACCTTCCCGGCTTTTCATCTCCAACAAATATTCTAATGGTTCTCCTTTCTTCATGTGCAGTAGGAGAAATTTAGATGCTTTGCCATCGCGCCCAGCTAACCTCCTCGTCTCTGAATTTTATTAATGTTTGTAAAATTTAGAGAGAAAACGCAGTACTTTAAGACTGAGAAGACAAATCAAACCAATCAAACCAACCTACAGCTCCACTTCCAAAAACAATCTTTCCACTGTTCACCGCAACAACGGAACAACCAGGGGCCAGTCTCTGAGCACAGTATTTAGGGATCGAAGTCAACGAAAATCTACATTTAAAAGTCAAAAGATTTAGAAGAGTTCGACGAACTGAAAAAGAAGAAGAAAGGAAAAGCAGATAACTGAGAAAGAAACTGAGGAGAATCACCTAATTGCATTGCTGCTCTTGGATTCCCCAAGGATTAAATATGAGGCGGAGCAAGACTTGGCCTGGTGAACCAAAGTCCTGCGGACGGAGAAGCCTCTGCAAAACTTTATAACCAAATCTATCTATTCACAATGAAAAAGAAAATGAGTGCTAGGAAATTCAAGGGATAGAAACGATTCAGAGCATAAAGTTGCCAACTTGAAGAAAAAGACACCTGTTTTAGGCGGCAGAAACCTTCGTATGCTTTGCGCATCGGCTCCAACTGGTCAAAGTATTGGTCCGCACGCACTGCCAAAGAAGAAAGAGTAACGAAGAGTTGTTTAGCGAAGAAAGCCAGTGAGAATTAGTTGTTTAGGGTGGAAATTAACAGTACCGGAAGGGTAGGACAAGCGGCGAACGTGAATGGCGATGACACGATCACCAGAAATGGCGAGGTTGACGAGAGTCCAGGTGAGTAGCTCTCTACTTTTGGAGTCTGTTCTGATGCCCAACACAATTGTTTTCCCAGCTTTCCTCTCATCATTCTCCTTTACTCTGATTTCTTCCCCTTCCATCCCCCCTACACTTGTTGCCGAAAACTAAGCATTTTCCTGTAGACTGGTTTGTTCTTTGCCGTGCTGGCTTTCTCTGCTAGAAGATCCGTCCCTGCTCGGGTACTTCACTCTCTCTCTCTCTCTCCCTCCCTCTCTCTCTATCTGCTAGAAGATCAGTCACAACACAATTGTTTTCCCAGCTTTCCTCTCATCATTCTCCTTTACTCTGATTTCTTCCCCTTCCATCCCCACTACACTTGTGCGCGAAAACTGAGCATTTTCCTGTAGACTGGTTTGTTCTTTGCCGTGCTGGCTTTCTCTGCTAGAAGATCCGTCCCTGCTCGGGTACTTCACTGTTTCTCTCTCTCTCCCTCCCTCTCTCTCTATCTGCTAGAAGATCAGTCACAACACAATTGTTTTCCCAGCTTTCCTCTCATCATTCTCCTTTACTCTGACTTCTTCCCCTTCCATCCCCTACTCTTGTCCGCCAAAACTAAGCATTTTCCTGTAGACTGGTTTGTTCTTTGCTGTGTTAGCTTTATCTGCTAGAAGAGCCGTCCCCCGAGCTACTTCACTCTCTCTCTCTCTCTCTCTCTCTCTGAGTGAATTTTTTAATGAAACTTAAGCTTGCCTTTTTTTTAATCAAGGAATAATTTTGACAGCATGGGCAAAATTAATATAAATAAGGTATTAAAAAAAAAGAAAACTTTTAGAAAATTTACATAGCATAGCTTTTTGAACTTCTAATTTTTTGCATCTCATGCCTGAACAAAATTTACACCAAAAAATAAGGAGTTTTGTAGCAATCTCCAACAATATATGCATCATGTGACCAGTTTTGCAGCAAGAAAGGAGAACTATGTCCACATGCAACAAACACCTAAATTAAATAAAACCAATTATAATTTAAAATCAAATCAACCAATTGAAGAATTCAAATATAATGCTGAATTGAGCTACTAAGCCCATTGGCCCACTTAAGCTTGAAAGTGAACTAATTAATTAAAGTACTCTAATTCAAAACTAAATAAAACAATATCAAACTAAATTACCCTTTAAACTAAGTATAACTCAATTAATCTAAAGTTTAAACTAATTGAACTTAATTTTAGCTATTGTGCCCACTAGGCACATTCAGTTCAGGCTGGTCAAATTGAACTAAATCAACAGAAAATTGAATCAATTAAAACTAAATCAAATACAATCAATTTCTTAACAAAAACTAACATTATTAAACACAAAAATGTGAGGAAGTTTCTTTAAATTGTTATACTACCTACTTAACTCATTTGATCTACTAGAATGATAATAGATAAGAGACTAATACAACCTAAATTAAATCAAATCACTTAAACCTAAAACTTCTAAATCATAAATCAAAAAAAAATTGAAGCCTAATTGAGGTCTAAATAAATATATTGGGCTATTTTATCCAATTTTGACCTAATTAGGTTGTGTTGAGTCAAAATTCAAAGTAAATTCAAATAAATCCAATTTAATATTTCCAAGAATTTAAAATAACTAAATTAATCTGAAAAAACTAATTGAAGCATTGAAGCTTAATTTGTTTAGTTTGGTCACTTGACCCAATTTGACTTGAATGATCCATATTAAACCTTTGAAATTAAATTATAATAGAATTTAAAATAAAATTTAATCAAATAATAAATAAATATATAAATTTTCAAAATTTTATAAAATATTATTGGGAACTTCCATAACTTTGAAAACAAATTCATCTAGTTTGGATATAATTAAATCATTTAAATCATATTTTAAAAATTAATTGAATTATCATAATCTACTAATTTAATAATTAAACACTTAAACTTATCGAGTTCATAATAAATTAAACAAGCCACGAAGATGGCAAATTGAAATGAACCTTAAATCATAGAAAACATCATTGTATTTTAAATAATGTAACAATTTTCAGATTTTATAATATAAATATATTAAATAGTTCATAAAAGAGCAAAATTGATCTCTAGACCACTTAAATTCTTATAAAAATTTTAGGAAACCCTTCCAAGCCTTCTTGTATGGTTTCATAATTATTTTTAAAACTATTTAAATTTAAATATTTCATAATTCAAAATAATTAATAAATTTATGAAATATAAAATAATTCAAAATTAAAACAACATTTAAAGTGATGGGTTTTAAAGAATTTAGAATAGAGAATAACCTCACAATCTTTAAGGTATTTTTTGTATTAATTTGAATTTTCTCTTAAAAATTATATAAGTAATACTAATTAATTAGAGATATTTCAAAGAAAATCAAAATTATAAACTATTTATGATGATATTTTTTATTTTGTGAAATGATGTTATAAGGTTTTGAAGTCATTTAAACCTCAAACAAAATCAAAATATAATTAAATTCCATAATTCAATATACCATGAAGTAAGAAAAAATAAAATTAATTAAATTAAAAGATCCATAAATCACTTTATTTAAAAACGTAGGATGACTACTCGTTTTGTAAGTGATGTGTTCGTCTTATATTGCGATCGGGGAGCTAGGAATGGTGTAACCCGTTATAGTGGGCCCCGTTTTCCTAATACTCTATAAACTTAAAGTTAAACTTAAATAATAAAAAAATCTTAAAAAGCTAAAGTGAAAATTAAAAATATTAACTTAAATTTAAATAATCTAATATTAAAATTTAAATCCTAAACTCGAAATAAAATTTAAACCTGAAGGACCTAGTTTAGACACACCACACTAGCTTTACACACTAGATCTGTTTATTAGGTTACTAGCCTAGATTTAGGTTATTTCATCTCTATGTGATGGTTGTGTATTATATATCATGATTGGTGTGATGTTTGTGCATAGACTGGATGGTTGTTAATTATACATTAGAGTGGATGCCAAAGTACTACTTATTAGTCCTAATAAGACTTTATGCATAAGATTGTGCATAAAAAATAAGGCAAATACATACATAAATTAAAGCTACCAAATTTTCTTGCGAGTATTTATTACTCATGTCTATTTCATTAAGTATGATTGTGTACAACAAAGGGGCTTAACACCATCTAGTGCTTAGTTCATATGTATTACCTGCTTTGATTGTCTGTGTGCGTGGTAAAGCATATATTTTAGGTTTAATTAAGGTTTTATTTTTTGGAGTTTAAAATATAATTTGAATTTGATCTAGTTTTAGGACTTAGGAGATTATAATGAGTATAAATGAGATGCATGCTATGTTCATATTTTTCTATGCTTGGAGGACTCATACCAGGGTAATGGAAATGAATCGAGGAATGAAGAATGGGGAGATTAACATAGGTCAAGCTTTTTAGTTTTAGGCTAGGTTTTATAAGGGCATGACCCAATTACCTATATTTATCATTCTCTTGATTTTTATAGCAATACAAAACTAAATCAACATGTTTTGTTATAAATTTGATTATTTGTTTTATTGTCTTTTGTGTTTACTTTTTGGTGCATTTAAAAATATCCTTTTTTATTTTTTATTTTATATGATTGTGTGTGCTTGTAATTGAAGCCTAATTTATTCATCAGGCAAGCAAAATTAATTTTTTTTACTAAAATTAATAACTTATATCTAAAATTAATAATTTAATAAATTAAATTCAAATACCTTAGAGATTAATCAATAAAATTTATTAGAAACTCTCAGGGACAATTGAAACATCCACAAATACATCATCATTTTTAAAGTTTCAACACTTCACCTATTGCACATATGGGAGTATCTAGCTATTAGAAATAACTGCTCTTCATGAGAAAGTCTGGTGTGACATAGATTGGCTTTTATGTATTAAGTAATTATACATGTATTAGTTACACACCTCTAAAAAATTTGAAATAATTAATAAAGTATAAAATTAGAAATTGTTGCATTAGATAATTGTATTACACGTTAATTGTAGTTGGTTTGTTGATCTATAGAGCCATATTGTAAATCCCACTAATCTCCCAAATCTAAATAATAACCTAACATGTCTTGCATTTTATCATAATATGTGGTTCAAGCATGCTACCCTTTTTAGGTAGAATCATAAGTCCAAAAAATTTAAGCTTGGTTTCTGTCCTCCATGGGATTAACATTTAAGTTCCATTGTATTATCTTAGATTAGGTTCGAGTTTCTTATTTTTATCATTAGCACTAAGTTTAGTTTAGATTATAAGGCTTTGCATTTCTTCTTACTATATAATAAGTCCTCACCTCATAAATATTTTCATGATATTTTTTCATCAAAATGTAAGCCTTAAATTTCTAATAAATGAAACAATTTAAAAAAAGGAATGAACTTCAATTTCAAAAATAGAAAGCTCAATGTAGGATAATTGGAGTACTATTAAATTATTTTTTATCTAAGCACTTCTCACTTTTTATCCTTTAGATTTTGAAAGGAATTATTCTGGCTTGAATTATCTCAAATGATTTCCTTATAGGAATCATAAAAATATAAAATTTTAAATTCATAAAGGCTAAATCCACTAATTTAATAAATACTATGATTATGTTATCATATTCTAGGAGATAATTAACTAAATGGGTTTGCTTTATAAGGAAATTTTGTCATAAAATGAAAAGGACTCTCTCCTAATAGGGCAAGGAAAAAATCTCTAAAGAAGTAGACCCTAAGTCTTAAGATTATTTTTTTTGGATTAATCTATCAATGTATAGTATTTTCATTTGTTGAAAGTATGTTTTATTATCAATGCCATGTTTGATTAAAAAAAAGCTATATTTTAGCTATTCTATAGTCAATGTTCTGAACAAGCAGACATCAGAATGTTCCTTAAAATATTTGATACTTGACCCATATTTTACTTATTATATAAAGTGGTCAATGTGGTGAAAATAAAGCATGAAAATTTAAATTATTTAAAAGAGTAATTATTTGCACATTGAAGTTATATATCTCCCCTCTCTTAAATACCCTATCACAATCCTATTTATTTCTTTATTATGATTATCAATGCACTTAATCATATGATTGTCACTTTCAGACCTCTTAAGTCCTAATCAATGAATTTCCATCTATAAATTTTTATAACCACTATTCAATTGGTTAAAGTTTTAAATCACATTTTAAAAATTATGACTGTAATAGATATTATTATTTAATTTTAGTTGTTAGTAAATTATATAGTTTAATAATCTATAAGCATGTTCAAAATCTCTCAGATATCATGATTATTTTCATTCACAAAACAAGCAAAAATTATACAATCAAATTTTTTTCCTTTTAAAAAAATTGCATAGATACCACATAATTCTTTTCTATTTACATATCTATCACCTAAAGTTCAATATTTACATTCATAATACATGGTCAAAAAATTCTGCTTGAAAAGATGTATCACTTCTAAAAAGTTATTAATAGTTATATTCTTGAAGTGATGTCAAAGATGAGTGGCATAGATATAAATATAAAAGCTTAGGTGTTAGATTTGCAAATATATAAGAGTTGTGTGGTATGCATGAAAAACAACCCTTCATTTTTAGGGTTGTGCTCAAAATATAGATGTTTTTAAGATAACTAATACACACACAAATGAAAAAAATTTAAAATAAAATATAGATAAATTAAGCAAAATATGTAGTATAAAGAAGATCCTATTATATGGTTATACTCAATTAATCTTGGTACAATTTATTCAAAAAAAATATCATAATTACTAAAATTGATTTATAGATCATATTATATGATACATATCATATTGAGTGATATGCTTGATTTTTTATAATTATATATATTATCAATTTGCAAACATAAGATAGATCAAAATTTGAACTTAGCATATAATATAATGTTTATTGTACTATACATCAATATCATTATCTCTATATAATCAATAGTCCAAATAACTTTCATTAGATTAATTTAAACTTTGAATAAATTATACTATATAATGTCAATTGTACCATATGATAGGCTACTTAATTAACTCAATTAAGAACTTGACTTAACAAGATAATTTGATGTTGATTAATTCAAATAGATTGTACTAAATTAAGTAGATTATATTATATAATAGTGATCATAATCCATGATGTAGATCTTTTTATGTGATCAAAATCTAAATTTTAAATACAAAATAAAAGTTATTAGCTTATGCACTTAATATGAACATGATTTTTTTAATATCTTAAAAATGAAAGATATTTTATGCGCAATAGAGAAGATAGACAGAATATTTGTCTCATAAAAATATTTTGGTGCCTAAAGTTATAAAACTTTAATGGGAGTTTTCTTCTGTGAGAGCTTAGTAAAAGTTATATTTATGTTTTTCTTATATCTTTTGAACTTCTAAATTTGGATTGTTAGCTATTTATGAGGTTTAGCTTTTGTACTTAAAAGAGATCTAAGATCTCTAAGATTTTAGTGAAAATCTACAAAAAAAAAAGCACTCAATTCATGTACATAGACCATTAATATTGAACAACAAAATAGTTGATTTCACTTTTTTTTTTTTTTCCATTTTTCATATTGTTACTTTAATTTTATTTTATATTTCCTTTATCATCTTGATTTTCTTATGTATGAAATTGTTACATGGACGTTATTTTCATTATAAATTACTTATAAAATTTAAACTTTCATGTTATAGAAGTCTTTTGAGATATTTAAGTGATCAATCTTTTTATTTAACAAAATTGTATGATGAAATAAGCTTGTTATTCAAATAAATGCAATTAAAAATAATCTTAAAAAGATATATAAAAACTTAGGAGGACAAATTTTTATCTCTAGTAACTTGCTTTGATAATTTTTTTTTAATGACAAAAAATATAATTGCAGTTATGTCCCCAGTAAAAAAACAAAATAAAAATGTTAAAAGAAATCTATCTCCCATGCATTGGCTTTTTGTGTTTGCCAAATCATTCACAAATTGTCCCACCTTATTTTATTTTTCTACCCAATTTTGCAATGCCTTTCTAATTTGGGAATGCATTGAAATGCATTGCAAAATTCATTGCAAATCAATGATGTGTATAAGACTTGGGTGATTTTATAAGTTAAATAAAACATTATGAGTCAAAATTTTATCTTGAATTTGTAATAAATTTGAGACACTATATGATATACTATAAGATTTTATGTCATATATTATGTAAGCATCCATCACAAATTATATATTGAAAATGTGGCATATTGTGGTTGTGCAAAAAGTGATATGGCTATATTTTACAAAATATTTTTAATACATATAATTACTTTAATAAATTTTTTTTACATATAATATAAAATTTTCAAAATTTAAGTTTTGTTTATCAACTATGAATACTTGGATAAAATCCAATTTGAGTAACTTAAACTGAATTGTAAATGCTTTCTCTAAACTACAAAATTATGGATCTTATGTTAATCATCAAATATTCATTGAATTCTTTACTTTATCACAAAGTGATCAAAACTCTAATTTAGTCTAGCAAACACAACGATATCAACATTTTTGTTAATTTATGATTAACTTATAGATCAACAAATTATTAGATGGCATGACACATTTTTTATAATCATCAAATTACTATTGAGCAACAAGAAAATACTTAGGCTCATAGGGTCACATAACTAATATCTAATAACCCCATAATATTTTTTTGTGACTTATTTTATTCAGTGCGCCAAAATACAACATAACTCAAAGAAGTGACTATCCATTAAGCTTGGTTTTAGTGGTGGACAATGTGATTGAGAAAGTTTGATTTAAGAAATGAAAAGCACAAGCCACACAAAAATACATGTGTATTTAATCCTTGAACACAAAACTTTTTGGATGATAACAAAACTCTTAAGTGACCGGCCTTAGGACTAATGATAAAATGACGTGTGTTTCTCATAAAAGTTATATAATTATTATTATTATTATTATTATTATTATTATTATTATTATTAAGCATGCAAATGGATTCTTTGATGGCTATTATTTTCTGAATTGTATTTTAAGAAAACTAAGATGATTATCATGAAATTTACTTGTACTATGAGAAAAACTAATTTTTAGTTAGGATTGACTTACTCAAACTTAATTTAATATTAGCATACACAATCCTTTCAAAATAAATTTTCTTCATGTTTTTCACAACTTACAAACATATATAGATAATATTTATTTAATTTTTTTATAAAAATTCAAAAAAGATTCCACTTTAAAATAAAACTTCTTTTCAATACTTGAATTCTTCTTTCAAATTTGAAAATAATAAAATTTTATGGTCATTTTATCACTATCTTATTAAGATACAAAATTTTAAGTTAAAAACATCCAAAATAATAAGATAACAAAAAAAAAAAAACTCTCTTAATCCATGGAATAAATAAATAAATTTTATCCTTAGTTGTTGGTCGATATTTAAAATGTGGAAAACATAAATATTGATGTTTATATTAATATAAATCTATACATATGGAGTATATATGGTATAGGTGAAAAGATTATTGAGAAAAAAGAAGGGAATATTTTCTTTTGTAACTTAATGTTGTAGAACGACACTAGACAAGCAAATGAACCCCTCAGAAGGAGTCAGAGCAAAAACATAATCTGAACAATAACAAAGAGCAAACGTAGGACGATGACTCCTACTTAGAATTAATTATTTAGCTTTCTTATATTAGATGTTTAGTATGTAAGACTTTGTTAGTATCTTCTTAGTATAAACTTATATGAAAGAAAAAAAAAATCAAATTTATATTAATTAAAAATTCAATATATGAAAAAAATTGCAAAATAATAAAATAAATAATTAATGGAATGCATTCGCAATTATTTAATCATGAATTTTTTTATGGTTTCTTATGGTGCCCACCCCTTTTTACCCTATTTTCTTACTTTTCTAATCAACATTAGTATATGGAACAGTTTGTTTATTATTTTTTGAATGAAATGATTTTTCATTGAAAAAAACTAGTCCTATACTTAAGACCCAAGGAGGTGGGAGTTTGGTGATCTTTCACTATATTGTTATTTTTTAGACTAATGGGTTTATTTATCTTGCTTATTATCTTCTTATAATAACAAATCAAGCTCTTTTTGTGATATTCTTGTATCTCTTTCTTGTATTCTCACCATAAGTTTTCTTACACTAATTCCTCATAATGCCCTAACCAAATCTCAACATCAAGCAATTAGCAAAGGTTAGGATAGATTCGATCAATCTTGATCTCTTGGATTTTTAATCACCCTCCTAAAAATTTATGCAAAGGTCCAAATCTAACAGACAAAGTTTTCTTTTATTAACAGGGGTTTTTCAATTTTTGTTAAGCCCTAATCCCCTCCACAAAAGCCAAACATCCACCACAAAGCTAATTGTCAGATTGGGGTTTTCACATAATCTAATCTCTAAAGAAAATTAAAAAAAAATATTGAAAATGTCATGAAAATTCATAAACATTTTCAAAACATATATAGGCATTCTAAAGAAAACATCTAAGTTATTCCTAGCCCCAAGGTTACCTATATTCTTCACACTTAAAGGCTTAAAGTCATATTTATAGTTCCCTCTTTTGGCAGCACCCTATGAAGCTAACCCATAGCTTAAGGTTTCTCTTACTTCCACACATCCAAATCCCAATCCATTGCTTCCACCCCCTTGTCATCTTTTGAAGTTTCTCATCCAAAAATATTTCAACACTCCAAAGCAATCCCTAAATCCTCTCACCATAGAAAAGATGAAATATTGATGCTTCTAACCATATAATTTATCATTATTGGGTTTTAGGGCCTCATTATGAATCAAATATCACCTCATAATAAATGAAAATTAAATTTAAAATAAAAAAAAACCAGGCAATTTCTCAAATAAATAAATGGGTAAAACCCAATTTCAGCTCAAGTCCTCTTATTATATTCATTTCCTTGTCCTTTTCCTTTTATTTACTCTTCCAATTCCTTCAAACCTAAGAGATTCTCAAGTATAATAACTTGAAGCAAGCGATGAAGGTAAAGGCGAGAAACCTTAGAGGGCATGTGATCAAGACTTATCCAACAAAACTCTGAAATTGATATCTTCCCTCCATTATATCTGTACTGATTCAGAGGTCTCAATTCAACTGTGCCGGTCAAGTTTGAGTCCGAATAAATCGGACTCAAATATTTATGGATCAAAAATCTCAGCCCGAACCGGACTCGCCGTCAACCTGCCAACCTAAACCCAAACCCAAACCGCACAACGTTTTTAAACAGCTATTTGTGTATAAATCGGATCATTTTCCAGGTGGCTGATCAACTAAAACACGATTTAAAAAATTAAGCTTATGATATTTAACACGAACCCAATCCAGAGATTATTCTACGTCAACACGAACTCATACTTCTCGAGTTGGACTTGAATTGAGTTATCAGGTCAATTTTTTACGCTCCTGATTCTTATTTTCCTACTTTATGATTTATTGCGACGCAATAAACAAATCATAAATAAAAAGCGTATCTATTCACGAATTATACACGAGTCTCTTTTGTTGTTAGAGGTGATTCTTCAGTTTCGCACTTGAACATAACATAAAAAACAAAGGAAAAAAATATTACGTCTGAACGGTTGTGATACGTCGAAGGTCATTTTCTTCGGCTGCATCCGGTGGATCACAGCTGTTATTCAGACTGTTATCCGGACGTAGCTTACATTTGGACTACAGACGTAATATATTTTCCTAAAAAAAGGCCTTCAAAGAATAAGTTAAACACAATGAAAATATACACTCAAAACTAAAAAAAATATTTGCGTACATAAGACGTACGCAGCGCTGCGTACGTCAGGGGTTATTCAGGGGGTACAGAGGGGTTATATCTGGGTTATACCCCACTGTAACATCTGTGTAACTTATTTGAACCCATGAAATTACAGAAGCGGGGAACAAATTTGTAAGTTACAGATAGTTTACAAAGATGTTACAGGGGGGTTACAGCGGGGTATAACCCCGATATAACCCCCCTATACCCCCTGAATAACCCCTGGACGTACACAGCGCTGTGTACATCTTATGTACACAAATATTTTTCCAAAACTACATCAATGCAAAATAATTTGTTCATGGGCTGTGCACAACACATACCAAAACAACACAAATTTTTATCATTAAAATCAACGTAGATATCCTAACAATTACAAAAACAAAATCCAACATTGAAGTGCACAAAATCCTTAGTATTTATTCCGGATAAGACTTTAGGAGATACAAGTTGAAAACCATGGAAAAATAGCGGAAACAATTCAGAGGCATTAACAAAGCATTCGAAAAATATAAATACAGTGAAGAAATATACCCTTAATATCACCATTACAGGCCTGAACAACGGAGCATTTACTGAAGAGTTGCACCTTATAAATTCAGAGCAGCGAAAGTCGTCTGGAACCTCATTTAGTATATCTGTTGTTTTTAAATTCAGCAGCAGCCACTGGTAGAAGCATCAGCTGGAGGTGGCTTTTGCTTAAATATGTTCTTCTTCAAGCCCGCGGAACCCTCAGCAAGAAGGCTTGGAGTCTCCAAAATCTGTCATGTTCAGAACAGAGTTCAAACGAGCACAGATTTTAAGAACAGCTTTTCGTTTGTTCTTCTACCTCAGGGACAGAATAAAACATGATTCCAATAATGCTCCTTTTTATAAGGTTGATATCTTTAAGAATAATTACATTACATCACCATGTAACAAGTTATGAATAGTGTTGTCAAAAAGGCTCGTCGTTCACGAACAATTCAAGCTTATTTTTTTTGGCAAGCAAGCAAGTCAAATACAAATAATTTTTTTGAGTTTGATTTATAAACGAGCCAAACATAAGAAAACTTTGTTTGACCGTATTCGGTTATTTTGGCTTAAATTATAAATAATAATATTATTAAATTTTTATTCTGATTTTTTGTGATGTTTTCACAATAATATTAAATTTTATTATTTTTTAGATCATTCAAATTAATTTCGAGTTGAACACGAGCTGAAAAGAACAAATGAAATCGCATCGAACACGAATGGAATTCATGAGCCATTTCCAACACGAGTCGATTTTGAGCAAAAATAAATTCAAACAAGCCAAACATGAACTAACACTGCACTTACTCAAGCTCGACTCGTTTACACACCTAGTTATGAATGATGATTTATGGCAGCGCGAAAAAAATGATGAGCAAACAAAGATGCAAATTAAATTTTATATGATATGAGCATAATATTTGTGGGAAAATTAAAACAAAATATACAAAAATGATAAACAACTACAAACTCAAATGATTAAAAAAAACATGGAGAAAAATAATGAGGCTTTGTTTGATTCAAGTCCATATGCTAAAAAAGAAGAATAATGCATAATATATTCAGTACATGATAGCCACAAACCTTCAAGACAAGCTCCTCAAAACACTGCTCGACATTAACACGGGTTTTTGCACTGCATTCCAGGAAAAGGCATCCATATTCTCTAGCAAAGTCAATGCCCTCTTTCTTCGAGACAGTTCTCTCACTTTCCTAAAATATGCATAAAAGATGACATTGCAAAACGCACATTAAGTAACAGTGAATAAATATATAGTAGAAATGGATTCATCAGAACACCAGCCTTATCCGATCCATTGAGGGCTAAGCTTCTACGAAATTGATTATTGTTAAGAGCTAAATGAAGCTAAGCCCCTAAAGATGGAATAAGGTTGACAAGCAAAATGCTTTTAGTATCCACCAAGTCTAGAAACATTGAAAAACTACCACGTTAAAATGCCAAAGAAGTTACAATAGAATTGTGTATTAAGATATATAGAAGCACCTTATCAACTTTGTTACCAACAAGCATCTTGATGCAATCTTGATTAGTTGAATAGAGATCGATTTCCTTTGCCCATACATCTGAGAGATTAGTGAATGTGTCCCTTCGTGTCACATCATAAACTGCAAAGCTCGCACCAACAAAAGTAAATCAATAGTTCGTCTGATTGGTAACAATTTTTTTCAAAAAATACGTTGGATCATAAGATAAATAAGCACCACATTAAGGATAGTTTTTATGCTTAATTGTTTTGCTAAATAATAACATGAAAATGCATGTGGGATCCTAAGAGAGTGAGAGTGAGAGTGAAAAACAGGTAAGGGGGTTAAGAGAGAGAGAGGAATAAGGCGAAGCCGAGAAAAGAGGAGGCCGAGAAGAGAGAAGGACAGAGGATGACAAAAAAAGTTTGTTTTCTGACTGAGTATAAATTTGATTCCAAGATTGAAGGTCATCAAAAATTTTGTGCGTGCTTCTAGCTGGGGTCGAGCTCAAATAATGAGTTGGCTAGTAAACTAGGAACATCTCAAATCAAATTTGTTCATTCAGATATGAATAGAGCCATGTAAACACAAATCAGATCAAAACATATGTATGCATTAATGAATTTTGAAATTTATGTGTGTGTATGTATATATATATATATAAAGAGGAATGGCCATAGGCTATTATACGAGTCTCTAACCACTTCAAATGTGTCTAACAATTCGAGTACCGCCTCCTTAAGGCCAACTATGCTAGATGAGATTTGAAACCCCGACCTGCGGGGTCTTATACCGAGGATGCCAACTAACAGACCGAGATACGCGACACTACACTATATATATATATATAATCATCATCTTCAATTTGCCGATTGATAGTCACTTCCATCAATGCCTTCAAGCAGGAAGAAATTCCCAAGAAGTGAAAGTAGTGGAATCCCTCCAATAGAAGGAATGGGAAGACACTCGGTCAGAAGTTTGGAAGTTTTTGCAAGTAGATGATATGTTCATCTAGTCATACCGAGCCCTCGTGAAAAAGAAACAAAAAATGCATCATGGCCTACAAGAAGCCCATCTATGGAACTAGTAACAACAAGAACTATGACTTGAAGGTTCAACAACTCCATAACAAAGATGCATTAATAGAAGGATAATCAACGTTAATGTTAAAAGGATAAAACATGAACAAATATATTCGATCATTGCTCAATAAAAATGTAATAAAGCTTTAAACCTAAAATAGGGAAAGACAAATAGCTAGCATATCAAGCATGCACAAAAGTAAACAAACTAAATTAAAGTTGTTCGTGAAAGTATCACAAACACTATAATACCCTTGCATAACAATCATATGATTTTAGCTTTGTAAAAAATCATTTAGAACTAGTATAAAATTCAATCAAATGCCTAACACACAGTACAATAAAATCACATACCCGAGGAATGAAGAAACTATAAGCTATGCAATGGTTAAATATTGAATAGGAGATGAATCAAGAAATCTATTGGAATAAAATCCGATGCGATTCTTTAAGTTGTAAGATTAAATTTCAATTTTACAATCACATTCAAATTTTGTTTTAGATTTAGGTTAATTCATACAAAAATATTAAAGACCGCGTAAGATGTTAATTTATTTTTTATGAATGTGTATAAATTGACACCAAAAAAGGACTCGTTATCTTCAAATCCTTTAATATGTTCACCTTTACAAATTGGAAGTTCATTCTTGTGTAAGAGGTGTGACATTTAAAAGTGTATCAAGAGTCCTATATGACCTTTTACTCGACACCCATAGGAAACAATCTCAATAGTATACAAAGCAATGGATTAATCATTGCTAATAAATTTCTAGAGCATAGATGTAAGTCAAACTATAAAGCAATCAACGAAAAACTTAATAGATCCAAGTGGAAGTATCCTAGTAGTGACAAACTAGTTGTCATTCTTTCTAAAGGAAACATGCAATCTCTTATCCACTTTGAAGGTGAGATTTAGCTAGTCCTTTGATAAAAAAGACATTTTTTGTTTTAATTTTATGTTGAAGACCATTAGCAGCCATAGTTGTTACTGCCCATGTCTCTTCTAGCAAATCTTGATTTAAATATTCATATTAGCTTGATATTCTCTTAATCGATTCTAGATTTCATACTAGCCGAGGTTATAAAAAAAATACTCGACCAAATTTTCTAATACCAAACTAGATTCCTAGCTAAAATCTTTTAGTAGCTCCTACCAATTTAATCGTCTCATATTTAATGCACTAGTCATCGAATACCAATCAAAGAGATCCTTAACATTAGATATTCAATTAAGAAAAAACACTTTGAACCATATCTAACAATATAAATTGAGGCATTAACCTTTAGTCTTTTTACTTTTATTTTTTTCATATTCACCATGATGTCGATTACAACAAACTTATGATCACTTTTATGATTACTAATCACTCATCATGGTCATCACAAGAAAAATATTCTTTAGAAAGATTTTGATTTTTTTTAGATTCTTAAATCTCTAAGATTCAAATGATCCTTCATATCCATATTCATATGGTATCTAGAATTCCTGATCTATCCAAATCCACAAACCTAGATCTATTGAAAACCTTAGATTTAGGGATGGGGTATCATGATTCCTACAATGGTATCCGCAAAATACATATCACAAACATTTTTTTCTACTAAATCATTTAACATTCCAGAACCGAAAGCTTACCATAAGATGGATTTTGTATGAGATAATTAAGAAAAAAAGAAAAATATGAGAAATTTCTTAACCAAGATCTTTAACTTAGTTTGTCCGAAATCTTAATTCTTCTATTTGGTCGAATATTTTATCTTACTTAACCATTACTCCATCAAATTTATCTTCTAAAATTTCAATTTGGTATCCGTAAAATACATATCACAAACATTTTTTCAACTAAATCATTGAACATTCCAAAACTGAAAGCTTACCATAAGATGGATTTTGTATGAGATCATTAAGAAAAAAAGAAATAATATGGGAGATTTCTACACCAAGATCTTTAACTTAGTTTGTCTGAAATCTTAGTTCTTCTGATTAGTCGAATATTTTTTCTTACTTAACCATTACTCCATCACATTTATCTTCTAAAATTTCAATTTTTATTTCACTGCATCATTCAGATTTATATCTTATTTTCAGTAAGTTCCACATCAATATGATAGCCCTACTTTTACTTCGCATATCAAATTTATCTACTTAAATTTCAAATTTAGTTTTATATTTAGAGCCAAATGCTTATTTCTTTATATTTCCTCCGGTAATGCTTCTTAGTCATGTTTCAATGTGAAAGATAGTTTACCATATGCAAGAAATCTACAGTCTTGTAAATTGCAAACTAACCCCTTCTATAGCAAACCAAAGCCATTACAGGAGCCTGTCCATCAAAATTTCCGAAAATTTGAAGGTCTTATTTCGAAGCTTCCATATCCATAGATTATTCTCATGAATTTATAGTTAAATGGACTAATCAACCTCTGAGGATACTTGGATGACTAGGGTAAACTTAGAAATATTTAAACAATACCTAGAAGATAACTGGCTTAATTTTAACTTTATGAAACAGGGTTATTCATGATCTAGTATTGTTGATGCAGCATAGCCTCAAAATATACACAGACCATGATCAAAGAAAAGTGCTTTGCATAAAAAATATGGGCCATCATCATTGTTTTACAAAAAGAGTAGTGCTTCCTTTTTAGTAAGGCAAACCTCCTCATATATTCAATATATGAATTAATTCAATGAAAGTTTAAGCTTCCTTACATTATTGGACCCCCCCCCCTCTCTCTCTCTCTCTATCTCTCTTTCTCTCTCTCCAAAGGCTTGGTTTTTCCATTTTGTCAAATATTTTATCTTAACCATTACTCCATAAAATTTATCTTCTAAAATTTCAAATTTAGCTTCATATTTAGAACCAAATGCTTATTTCCTTAAATTTCCTTTGGTAATGCGTTTTAGTCATGTTTCAATGTAAATGATAGTTTAACATATGGACGGAATCTACGGCCTTGTAAATCGCAAACTAACCCTTCTATGGCAAACCAAGGTCATTCATTACCGGAGCCTATCCATTCAAATTTCCAAAATTTTGAAGTTCATATCTCTTATGGAACTTCCATATCTATAGATTCTTCTAATAAATTTATATTTAAATGGAATAATCAACCTCCCTCTAAGGATACTTGGATGACTAGGGTAAATTTAGAAATATTTAAACAATACCGAGCAGATAATTGGCATAATTTTAACTTTATGGAATAGAATTATTCATGATCTAGTAATGTTAATGCAGCATAGTCTCAAAATGTACACAAATCATGATCAAAGATAAGAGAGTTGCATCAAACATGAGGACCAACGTCATTCTTTTAGAAAATTAAATAGTAGCGCTTCCTTTCAAGCAAGGAAAAACTCCCTCTTATATATTCAGCATAATAGTTATTTAAATGAAATTCCACCTCCCACACCCCACCCCACAAACAAACCACCAAC
>NEWO01000009.1:4112485-4130180 GCA_003013225.1 Phalaenopsis aphrodite
AACTACAATCAAAGTCAAATTCAAGTAGGAAGAAAGGAAGAAATCAAAGCTTTGGAAATCAACTTTTCAAGCGAAGAGCCTGCATGATTATCATAAATGTTATGATCTGTTTAGTACTGATTTGAGGATGATAAAACTTGTGTAGAGTCATCATAGGACATGTTATGTGATTTATATAAATACAATTAAAATTCAAATCATAATCAAGATATTATTGTCCACCAGACTAACTCAAGCACTTGCAACTTGAAAACAAGCTCAAGATGATGAAGTGAATATCTAAGAAAATTTAGCTTAATAAGCAAGTAAAGATGCAATTTAATATAATTTGATAGAGTATAATGTGAGGAAGAACTCAAAGATAATGAACATAGTAAAATTTATTTAATTTTATTAAAATTTACCAATATTAAAAGACAAAACTAGAAAAAGAGGTGTTCAGCGTTATAAAGGTGAAGCACAATTTACAAATTAAAAAGAAAAAATAAACTTAGAAATTAAACACAGTAAAAAGGATCTATAAATATCAACAAATTAATTTAAATATATAATCATAAAACACAAAATCATACAAAATTTATATTTTTCAACAGACAACTTTCACTAAAACTTCCTAGTACTTTGACTTGAGTAACCTCAATCCTTTCATGAAGCAAGGAAAAGAAAATATAAAAAATGAATTAAAAAATTAATAAGAAAATCAATTAAAAGAAAAAATAGTAAATAAAAAAAGGAAAACAAAAAGTTAAGAGATTGAACCCAATAGCTTGATCACTTATCCATGAAGGACTTGAAAAACTAGACATTGGTGGGGGCTGATTTGGTAGCCAATAAAGAATTTTCTAAGAAGATTTCTTAGGGCGATCTTGAACCTTTCCGTTGCCATCCTCTAGTCTATAAATGGTGCATTATAAGAGATAAAAACTATCAATGAAAACATAAAGAGAAAGGGCTTATGGTGTCCATTTTTAGAAAGATTTGAAGAAATAAACTAAGTGTTTATCCCACTTGTATGGTTGCTGAGTACTTGGGTGTTTGTGATTTAACAGACTCCAAAGCTTGTAAGATTGAGCAAATCAATTATCTGTACTCAAAAGTATTATTACTAGGACAATGTTGCTTATTTTTTATTCAACACCATAAGACACTTGTCTTCTTGCACTTGTAGGTTGTTTAACTTAAAGAATTTTTGCCAGTTTGAGTATATAATCTACATTATGCTTAATATTTTATCAATCACATATTAGCCTAGCACATCTCATATATCTTGCACTTGTATATTTGCGGTAGCGTGCCTAGTTTAGTTAATTATGATTTGTGTGCTTGATATTTGGATATGAATTGGGAAGAGTTCGAAAGAAATTCTTGCACAGCAAATTCAGTTTTTTTTTTTTTTTATGTGCCTAAACTCTGCCAACAAGGTGCCGTCATAAATTCTGTATCAAGAATTATTTTTTTTTCTATATTAATCATTGCTATGTTTAGAGCTATATATTACCCATGTTTATCAAGTTGTAAGCCTCCCTGCGAACAAAACAACAATAAGAGCATTAGTGATCACCATTCCTATTAAATCAGCTTACATAAAAACAGATTAAATCTTAATACACAAATTTATAAAGTTTAAATAATTTAAAAAAAAAACATTTAAATGCCTAGCTTGCGGAAATGGATGAATATCACTGAAGAGATCAGCTAAACTACATATGATGCAAGAAAATAATCATATTTTATATTCCGGTTCAATCAAATAAATATATTCACAGAGTAGCATGCACAACCATAAATGCAAGAAATATCCCATTGCTGAAAATAAAATTTAAGCGGAATATCATCACATACCCATTATAATCCCTTGAGCTCCTCTGTAGTATGAGCTCGTTAAAGTTCTAAATCTCTCTTGCCCAGCTGCAAGATAGAAATAAAACTTTTAAATGTTAAAAATTCAATAAAAAAATACAATAAAAATGATTTTGACATCATGAAACATTCTTGTATTCAAAAAAAAATTATTACTTCATCACAAAATAAGAAACTATAATTCAACATAGTAATGATAACCAAGCTATCATTCTCTCAGGCCACTGGTTTATTTATACAATTAAAACAAGCCAAATGTAGGATTTGTACGTCACAAAAGGTCACAAAAAGGTTTTCCATCGTACTAATTTGAGATTTCATTGGAGAGTTTGTCACATGTTTTCTCTAATGCTGAAGAATAATGCAATTGAAGTTTAAAAAATATGCCATATATAATTTAAGATTATAAATATTCTCATGTTTAATGAATTACTTAAACAACATTATAGAGATGGATCTACCCCATCAAGACTCTTATAGGAGTACCACTTGTGTACATTTCTTGGATGAACAAAAAGTCAATCAAGCTTTTTGGAATCAAATGAATCTCGTGACAAACAACAAAAATAACTAAATTATAGCGTATGTCAATAGTTTGACGAAAAAATTCTTTAAGCTTCAAAAGACTCGCATGTCAAATGGCTTAGGTACATGATAAAGTTGCAATTGAATGATCATCTTCTTAACTACCTAGAGACTTCAATGGAAAACTTCAATGCAGGCAGTGAAATCTAAGAGTATCAACCTCATTTTCATAGTGGGTCGGCCGAAAACCTAAGGATTGATGGAGGGCTTAATTGGAGACAACTTTAGAAACTCCTGGAATAGTTTTTATTCTCTTTCTATTTACGTTTATTTCAGAAATTTTTACTCTCCATACATAGGCTAGATGCATGGTAACATTAAACGACGACCAATGATCCGATTAGGAGAGTAGAAGTTTTAGATTCAACTTGTGTTAATAAAGGCAGAGGTAGACCTAGGAAGACTTGGGCTTATTGTATTAAAAATGATCTTAATTTACTAGAACTAAATGAAAATATGACACCAAATAGGACGCAATGGAGAAAAAGGATTCATGTAGCCGACCCTATGTAGTGGGATTAAGGCTTTGTTGTTGTTGTTGTTGTATACATAGGCAAGAAATAATTAGTAAGATTGTAAATTAGAAGAGACCGGTTTCCTTATGTATGTATGTAACATTATGTTTGAATAATAAAAAATAAGGTGATTCTTCCCTCCCGAGTTTTTAATCATGGTCTTAAAGTCAGGTTAATCCTACGACAAAATTAGGGCATTCTTCATCGTTTGGCTTAACCAAAACGTTTAGCATCATTTGCATCACTTCTATTCACCTGTCGACCGGAAATCTGAAAATATTTTAGATTTGAAAAATTGTTTTAATATATATAGGTGATTTTGATCTTAAAAATAATATTTTAATTTTGAAACAAATGAGGTTAAATCGATCCCACATATTTGATAGCTTAGTTGAGCGTGATACCGCAAGTAATACATTGTACTAAAGGATAAGCATATCACTAGTAGTAGGCTTAACCACATGAACTAAAGAGTTTGTGACATCCGTTTGATATGCAAAACCTTTTATGTGTGGCCGACAAGTTCCCCTACCTAATATAAGGATTAGATATGGTTTATTTTAAGTGGGTTCTTAGTTCTTTATAGAGACAAACCTCTATAGTTAATTACATCTTAAATGACCAAAGCCACTTAAGAAAACTCTCAATTAAGATCAGTGATTCTGTCTTCAAGATTTCGAAGTTTAGTTTTCAAGGTAGAACGTAGGAAAGTCAAAAGGGAATCTAGATACAACACAAATCTTTTAAACATTTCATGAAATAAATCAAACTCAATTTCAATGCAAATTTAGATCCTCAAAACTAATAAGACAAATGAATATTTCAACTCCATCCTTGGATCCTACCTTTCAATTAAAAAAATAATCCATAGGAATTCATGAATTGATACTCCACAAAAAAATGAGATGGCTAAACAAAAGAATAGACATCTTGAGCTGTTTAGCAGATTTGGATTCCTCATCAAACTCCAAAACATTTTTGAGGGGGAGTACTTACTGAAATATAATTTATCAATCGAATTTCTAATTTCAAAACACTATTTCACATCTTGATGGATGCCTATTCCCACATCAGGGATTTCTCAACTGAAATACAAAATTTTTGGTTGTCTTTTGTTCGCATCTATTCCCCAAACAGTACAAGCTTGATCCTAAATGATTGAAGTGTTTTTTTTTTAGCATGACTCAATAAAAAGGGCTATAAGTACTATCACATATTACTAGAAAATACTACAACTATACGGATGTCACATCATTTCAGGTATTCTATGGTTCCTTCCTGCATCAATTACCAATTTCTGATCATTGAGATTCACAGATAATTCAAATTCCTATTTCAGGATAGATCTGACCTTCTTCCCTCAAACAAATCAAAATGATTGAAGTTTTTCTCTTCGGAATCGTCTGAGGTCTAATTCCTCATTCTCATTTCATTTCAAGCCAAAACAAACTATCTTGAACTCAAATCTCGGATTCTCTAGGATTTGAAAATCAATCATACTATCAATTTTTGGATACTATCAATTATACCTACACAACCTCAAAACCTACCCCTTTCACCTAGCCCTTAAGTCTCCCAAACGCCACTGCATGAAAATATCCTACTTGAGGACGCACAACCAACCCAACTTGACGTTCATAACAAAGAACTTTGTGTGTACACAAGGAGGAAGAAAAACCTTGAGCAGGGGAAAGACACTTATAAAGACAGAACTGCTCAAGCCAAAAATCAAGTCCATCGCAAATTGGAATTTCGAGTGAGGATTCTAAAGCTCAAGAGTTATCTCCTTCCTCCTTTGGTGTTGATGACAAAGAAAGTTGTACTAAATATCCAATTCAAAAGTATATAGCTTATACGAAACTATCCTCGCCCTATAAAGAATTTATATTTGATCTTGATAATGTGCGGATTCCTTATTCATTCGTGAAGCTCTTATAAATTCAAAATGGAGAAAAGTGATTGAAGAAGAAATTCAAGCACTAAAGTATAATAACACATAGATTCTTACAAACTTCCTCAGGATAAGCGGTCAGTTGGATACAAATAGATATTCAACATCAAGTACAAAGCAGATGGTGGTATTAGAGATTCAAAGCTAGACTGGTTGGAAAATGTTTCACTTAAGTCTATGAGAATTGGCTATCAGAAGATATTTGCACCAGTTGTCAAACTGAACACTATCAAATTTCTCCTCTCAATAGCAGTTAACAATAGCAGTTAACAAGAAGTGAGAGTAACATGAACTTGGCATAAAAATATCTTCCTGAATGGAGATCTTGAAGAAGCGTACAAGGAGATCTTGAAGAAGAAGTGTAGAAGGAAATATCTTCGGGACTTGAGAATAATTCCAACAAACACCCAGTACGCAAACTCAAGAAGTCTCTCTATGATCTTAAACAATCACCAAGGGCATGGTTTGAAAATATGGTTTGAAAGACTTTCTAAAACTATGAAATCTATGGATATTATTAAGGTCAATCTGATCATATGTTATTCATGAAACATACTCAGGGAGGTAAGATTGTTACTCTAATAGTATCAATGAAAGATATGATTCTTATTGGTGATGATGAAAGAGAATTCTTAAAATAAAAAAAGTGTTTGCCACTAAGTTTGAAATCAATCACCTAGAAACCATGAGATATTTTCTAGGTATAAAGGTAGCAAGATCCAAGAAGAACATTATTATATCAAAGAGGAAATACGTCCTAAAGTTGCAAAAGAAGACAGTGATGATTGGGTGGAAACCTGTTGAAACTCCAATGGTTCCCAACAATAAATCTAATAGGGGAAATAAAAGTATATGTGAATAAGGTAGGATATCAAAGATTGGTAGAAAAACTCATCCACTTGTCACATACTAGGCCAGATATTGCATACTTCGTCAGTATTATGAGATAACATGAATAGCTTGACTAAAGAGCAATTAGAAATGTACAGAATCTTGAAGTTTCTCAAAAAGACTCTTAGTTATAGAATAATTTTTTAGGGAACTAGAAATAGAGGTAGAAGTTTACACTAATGCAATCTGAACTAGAGAACTATCTGACAGAAGATACCACACAGGTTATAGCTCCAATGCTCGGGAAAATTTGGTTACGTTGAGAAGTAAGAAACAGGCTGTTTCTAGAAGTAGTGCGGGATCAAAGTATAAGGCACTTGCCTTAGGAATTTGTAAATGGATATGAATTCAAAAACTATTGAGGGAATTGGAGTGTGCCTCCAATAGTCCTATACAAACATTTTGTGACAATCAAGAAGCTATTAGAATTGCTAAGAAACCTATTTATCAGGATAGGACCAAATATATTGAAAATGATAAGCACTTCATCTCAGAAAAAGCTAATTAAGGAATTATATAGGTATGTCATATCCTGACATCAAGTTGTCGATGTCTTCAACAAAACTCTTACTTTAAGAAACTTCTCAGAGTTCAATACCAAGCTTAGTCTCTACAACCTCTACAACACAACTTGACGGAGAGTATGAAAATCCATGAGGATCAACCTCCTTTTCATGGTGGATCGATCGACCACCTAAGAACTTGATTAGTTTTTATTATTAGAAACTCCTTAATTAGTTTTTATAATTTTGTTATTTATGTTTATTTCAGAATTATTTCCTTTCCATATTTAGGGTAGATATATTTGATAAGATTATAAATTAGGAGGAACCAGTTTTCCTATATATGTGACCTTATGTTTCAATAATAAAAAATAAGACAATTATTTCCTCCCACGTTTTTCCTCAGCTATCCTTCCTCATCTCTATCCCTTCTTTCTCTCTACTAGGGCTTCCATTGGTATATTTTTTTCTGCTAGGGTGGCCAACCCATTTTGCCGGGCAGGGGCAAGGCACATAGTAAATTGTACCTATGGTGTGCCCTAGACTGATGAAAACAATAAAGAAATTTTTATTTTAATACAATTCAATTCTTATGTCTGCATATCTATCATCTAAACTTGAATATTTATTTATATATCACCTAAATTTTTAACATCACATAAAAATGCCACTAATAATAATTTTTTTTAAAATAAAGGCGCATTGTTAATGAACATGTTTCAATGTGATTATGCTACAAATCAATAATAAATTTTAGGTGTTAAATATGTAAATATATAAAAATTGTGTGGTATGTATGCAAATTTCAATATATATATATATATAGACACACACACACACACATATATCATTCGTCATTGGCAACACAACTTTTAGCAATATCTAGCAATATAAGAAGAAGGCCTTCCGTGTTTAAAGTAGGGCTAATATTAAAATCTTAATGAAACCACATGTTATTTTAGAATTTTGTCAGGGCCAGATGACCTTGCATGAAACTTTTTAAATATATCATGAAGTGTTTAGGATGATGTGCTGAAGCACATCTATGAGGGATTGCAATTGTTTTGTACTTATTATTATGCTTGAAAAAAAATATCTAATATTAACATGAATTAATTGCATATGCTCAACAAATAATTTGAAACCAATAGAGAAATATCAAAAGCCAATCAGTCAAGCATGTAAAGCAAACAATTCAAAATCATATTGAATGAGTGTTAATTTGCATATTGTTTGAATGCAAGAAATATTGTTTCATTAAAGGGAAAAAATCAGAAGATTAAAAAAAGAGGAAGTACCTTAATTTTCATTTAGCTCCCTCTCTCTCTAGAGTCCCCCTAAAAACTCTTAAGATTATTTTTCATCCAACTCAACCCACCTAGTCCTCTCTCCACTATGGATACTGTGGAAATATCGGAGGATCGGCCTCCCCATTAATTGGAGACAATTTAGAATGCTCCTTGATTAGTTATGTTTATTTTATAATTATTTCCTTTCCATATTTAGGCTAGACATATTTGGTAAAATTGTAAGTTAAGAGGAGCAAGTTTATCTATATATGTAACTGTCGGCTCACCTCTTCGCGTCTCCCTCCATATTGCATTTCGTCGACTCTCCACTTCAGCTTTGTTTGTTTCGACGCCGACCTTCTGACGGCTCGCGTCTTCGCGCCTCCCTACTTCCATCTTCGTAGCATCGTCTGTTTCGACGTTGCGTTCGCCTACCGCCTTATATCCGAGTGTCGTAACAGGTGGACTATCTCCTTGCTTTGATGGCGCTCCCTCCTTCGGTTGAACCTGGCAAAGCCTCCTTCGCCCACGTGGTGGGTAATCATCGGGTGAAGTCAGCTGTTGTCTTCCCCTCAAGCTATAAGGAATATCGTGATGCTACAGGTGACTGCCTTTTCTGTTAAGAAGGCAAGTAGAAAATGTGGAAAAATCAACACTCTTTTTCTCTGATTTAGAAATTTCAACCTTGACTGAGAAATGCAAGTTCGCTCTTATTGAAAAAGTTCAGTGTGACACCAATCTATGGAAGTTATCAGAAAGAGTTTTGATAATCTCAAATTAGTATGCAAGTAGAAAGTGAGACTTTTTGATGGGAGACATGTGTTGATTCAGTTAATCATTGCTGAAAATTACGCTCGGATTTTCTCCAAAAAATATCTTAACATTGCAGGAAAGTCAATGAAGATACTCAAGTGGTCTCCTGCTTTCGACTCAACCATGAATCTCCCACTGTACTAGTATGGTTTAGTTTACCTGATCTCAAGCTGCATTTTTTTAATCATCAGTTACTATACTCTATTGGGATCATACTTGGGGATCCTATGAAGCTAAATCTACCTACCTTCAATCTATCAGGCCATGTGTGGTCAGAATACTTGTGGAAATGGATATTACTTTACCTGATATTACTGAAATCTGGTTGGGCACAACACATAATGGATATTGGCAACAAATTTTCATGGAACATAAACATTTTTATTGTATCCACTGTAAGATGTTTGGGCATACCCTTGACAAATGTCACAGGCACCATCCTAATTTGAAATCTAAAGCTCAAGTGAATAAGGATGAGGCCAACCTCACTGCTCTGGACACATCTGCTCCATTTGTAGAGGAAATTACCACAAGACAAAAATTGGTGTCTGATTTAATTGCCCCTAGAGACCCCCTGACAATAATATTTTAATTTCTGCGATTGGTGTGATGTCGGATAGCTCTGTTGGGCAACCTACACCTTCAAACCTTATTGAAAACAATACTAAAGGATCCTTACCTACAAAGGATAGTGTTCGGACTGATAATTAGGTGAGCATTGCAGCTCCTTATCTTCAGGAAGTATCCGGTGCAGAGACAACAACTCATACTTCACATATACTAGAATCTCTTGTGGTTATAACTATTGGCAATCTTTCTACGGTTCTACAACCTCATCTGAATGAGCATGTTGTCACTGTTAGTCAGGCGCAAGGGACTCATCAGTTTATACATGCCCGACAATATGCTGACCAACACACTGATCAAATGAGTCAGTCTTCGAATGAGAAATGACAGATTTACACATCTAGGAGGAAGAACAAGAATGAAGACCTACTTGAGCTTAAGAATCTTATGGATGATACATTGGTTACTTTGGGTAATTGTACGCACCTCACCAATTTGTTACCTGACTCCCTTCCTAGAACTAGAGGCAGAGGCAAGACTAAACGGGGTCGTCCCTAACTTTTTGCGCATTATGGTGGTTTTGGTTTTTTGGTTTTACATGTATCTTTTCTTTTTTTGAGATTTTTTTGTGTGTTGTATTGAGTGGATATGGTGTCTCCTTTTGGGCCCACTCATACAACCTATCTGTATCTTTTCATTTTTAATATATTAGCCCTTGGGCTTTTAAAAAAAAATTGTAACATTTGGGTTGAAGATTAAATAATAACAATTCCTAGAATTCCCTCTCAAGTTTTTCATCATGGAATTAGAGAATAGAAATAAACCATAGCTCTCTCCAACACTCGTCAGAATCCCTTCAGCAGCCTGCAGGCCCTCCCTTTAGTCAAAATCTTCCCTGCAATCGGAATCCTCCCTGTTGCAAGCCCTCCTAAGCCAAAATTCTCCCTGCGACGCCTTCCTCTGCTCTTCATTGCAGCTAAAATCCTCACAGCTATAGGTTCTCCTCAGCCGACTTCTTGTCGGCTTCCTCTCTGTTGTATAACCTTCCCACCAACAACCCATCTTCTACTTCCCGAGCAAGTAACAACCACAATGTTGTTGGACTCCTATCCTGCATAAAAAGTAGACCAGAAACCTACAGTTAATAGCAGCCAGAAATTCTTTCCAACCCTAAAAGTGCATAAAGATTATGACCAAAAAATGGAATGAAGACGTCTAATTCTACTCCGAAGATTAGTTTTGAATCAAGGAACAGGAATTTTATCCATACTACCCCTAAATTCTATACCTTTATCAAAATCATGAACTTAATGGTCATAATTTCCTTCAATAGCCCCAATCTATATTTATGTATATTTGTAGAAAAGTAAAAGAGGAACATCTCAAAAGGGATGACACAGTTCCTAAGCTAATTAATCATAACCATCACATATAAAAAACTCAAGATCATATGGTTTATATCTTGGCTAGTCAACTCAATGACTATTGAAGTAGGAGAAATTTTCTTACGCTACAAAACAGTCAAAAAAAACTAAGAGGCGGCAAAAGAAATTTATTCCAACATTGAGAATAATACAGAGTTTTTTGAGATTGGAACCAAACTATGTGATGATCTTCGTCAAAGAGAGCTAAGCATTGCCCAAAATTTCAACACCCTGATAAAATATAGTTTTAATTGGATATGTTCGAGAAATATGTGCAGAAATGTCCATATGATGCCGTGATATATAAATTCATCATTGAGAAGAAAAGAACTATCAAATTCTTAGTTAGACTAACCAATGGATTGGATGAGGATCATGGGAATAAAACCTCTTCCTTCTACCCGTTAAGTTTTTATCGAAGTTAGAAGAGAAGAAAGTAAAAGAAGCTTGTAGTGACTAGAAATGGGAGTTCACTAAGTGCTAAAAGCTCGGCTATGTACTCTCATATGTCTTCCCATGACTCAAAGTTCAAGAAGAATCATCCCACATGTGACTGTTGCAAGAAAAATAGGTACCTTAAAGACAAATGTTGGAAACTCCATGAAACATTGGTAGATTGAAAACCTAGACAAGGAAGGAAAGATCAAGAGGACAAGGCAAATGCTGCTACCACATTTGAAGCGTCGGCTGACCCATTCACCAAGGAACAACTTGATGTATTGAAAAAACTCTTCATGGGCATTTCAAATTAGTACACACCAACCTCGTGACACGCCAAGATAATATATCATTATCCCATCTTGCCGGTAATGAGAGATTTAGGTTGTGTTTGTTTCAGCTCTTTGGCCCACGATCGGTTCAAAATCGGAATTTGGAGTGTTTGTATCAAAGAATTCGCCACTCGCGTTTTAAACCATGTTTCAATTTTTAATTAAAATGCAAACGCGGCTCTTCAAGTGCATCCCGTCGTCCCAATTTTTTAATCCCGTGGTTTAACCCTTCTGCGTCTTGTCTTTCCAATTAACAAGAGGTAAAAAATATGCATTTATAATGATCATGAGGACGCATTTATTATAATCATATTAACAAGGGGTAAAAAAATATCCAGAGAGATATATGGAATGTATTTTTGTTTAAATTATTTACAATAAATAATAATAAAATATGAAAAATTGCATAGGATTCCAAATATTTGAGGAACTTCAAAAGCAACAACCCTAAGTGGGGCTAAATGGTTTGTTTCATTCATTGACGATCATACTCGAACCACGAGGGTATTCTTAATAAAGGAGAAATTTGAAAGAACTAAAATCTTCCAAAATCTTCCATGACATAACTTAAACTCAATTCCAATGCAAAATTCATATTCTCAAAATTGATAATGCAAGAACTATTTCAACTCAATCATTGGATCCTGACTTTCAAAAAATGAAATGATCCATGTAATTTCATGTATTGATATGTCACAATAAAATGAGATAGCTAAGATAAAAAACAAATATTTTCTTGAGGTATAGCACTCAATTATGATTTTCCAATAAGTTTCAAAATATTTTTGGGGGAAAATAGTCCTTACTCCAACATACCAAATCAATTAAATGTTTAACCGGGTACTCAATTTCAAAACAACACTTCATATTTTAATGGATATCTATCCCCACATCAGAACTTTCTCTTCTACAGTACGACTTCAAATTTTTGGGTGTGTATCTTTTCTTGACATCTATTCCCCAAACCGTACAAAACTTAACCCAAAATCCATCAAGTGTATTTTCCAGTATGCTTCCAACAAAAAGTGCTATAAGTGCTACTTGTCTGTTACCAAAAAATACTAAAACTTCATGGATGTCATATTTTTTTAAAAGTGAATCATATTATCTCAAATTTGATATTTAGGAGAAGAGTACAAATAAACACCAATTTTGGGATGCACTTAATGACGCTTACATTGCCTCCAACCTACCCCTCTTTCACCTGGCCCTTCTATCTTCCAAACACTACTGCATGAAAATATTTAACTTGAGCATGCCCAACCAACCCAACCTGAAGTTCATAATAAAGAACTTCATGTGTACACAAGGAGGAAGAAAAACTTCGAGTAGGTGGAAAATAACTTGCAAAAATAAAACTGCTCAAGACAAATTGTGTCTACATTCACCTAAAATTTTGGGAGAGGAGGGATCTTGAACTCATAAATTATCTCCTTACTCATCTGGTGTTGATGACAATGAATGTTGTACAAAATATCCAATTCAGGGGTATATAGCTTATGAGAAACTATCCACACTATAATTTTTTGTATCTAACCATGATAATGCACAGATCCTTAAATCCATCATGAAAACTCTTAAAATTCAAGAATGGAAAAAAGAAGTTGAAGACGAGATTCAAGCACTAAAGCAACATGACATATGGACTCTTATTAAGCTTCTAAGGGATAAGAAGCTAGTTGGATGCAAATAGGTATTCAACACCAAGTACAGAGTTGATGATGGTATTGAGAGATTTTAAACAAGACTGGTTGCGAAAGGTTTCTCTCAAGCCTATGGGATTGACTATCGGGAAACCTTTATACCAGTTGTCAAACTTAACTCTAACAAGAGATATGGACTGTCTAAACTTGACATAAAAAAATTTCTTAAATGGAGAACTTGGTAAGGTGTACATGGAGATATCACTAGGGCTTGATAATAATTCCAACAAAATACCTAATATGCAAACTCGGAAAGTTACTCTAGGGTTTTAAGCAAAGTCATTCAGAGCATAGTTTGAAAAGTTTGTCAAAACTATGAGATCTAATGGATATTCCCAAGGTCAAGTCAATCATACACGGTGCATCAAACACACTCAAGGAGGTAAGGTTACTACACTTACAATATATATGGATGATATGATCCGTACTTGTGATGATGAAAGAGAAATTCTTAAAATCAAAGAAGTGCTTACCACTGAGATTGAAATCAAGGACTAGGAACCATGTGATATATCCTAGTTATGGAGATAGCAAAGGTCCAAGAAGGGCATTCTTTTATCACAGAAGAAATACATCATACATTTACTAAGACATGGATGATTGGATGCAAACCTATCGATACTCCCATGGATCCCAACAAGAAGTCTAATAGCAGTAAAGAAAGTATATCTGTGGATAAAAGAAAATATCAAAATTTGGTAGGGAAACTCATCTACTTCTTACATACTAAGCTAGACATTGCATAGTATGTCAGTATTGTGAGACAATATATGAATAATCCAAATAAAGAATATTTAGAGATGGCGTAGAAAATCCTAAGGTTTCTCAAAAATACTACTGATTATGGATTATTGCTTGAGAGAATCAGAAATAGAATGGTAGAAATCTACATTGATGATAGTTGGATTAGAGAACTCACTGACAGTATTGTGAGCCAACATATGAATAATCCAAATGAAGAATATTTAGAGATGGTGCAGTAGATTCTAAGATTTCTCAAGAAAACTACTGATTATGGTTGATTATTTGAGAGAATCAGAAACAGAGAGATAGAAGTCTACACTGATGCTAGTTGGATTGGAGAACTCACTGATTGAAGGTCAACCACAGGTTATTACTCCTATGTTTGAGGAAAATTGGCCGCATGAAAAAGTAAGAAACAAGATGTTGTCTTTAGAAGCAATGCAAAATCAGAGTATCGGGCACTTGCTTTAGAAAGTTGTGAAGGGATTTCAATTCAAAAATTGTTGAGGGAAGTGGGGTGTACCTATGATAGGCCTATACAAAAGTTTTGCAATATTCAAGTAGTTATTAGTATTGCCAAGAACCCTGTGCATCATGACAGGACCAAACATATTGAAATTAATATACATTATCTTTAAAAAACTTAACTATAGAACTATACAGCTAAGTTACATCCCGACACACCAAAAAGTTGTTAATGTCTTCACCAAAGCTCTTCTGTTAAGCAACTTCTCAAAGTTTAATACTAAGCCTGGCTTCTACAAAATCTACGACCCAGTTTGAGGGAGAATGTGAAAATATAAAAGAATCAATCTCTCTATTAATTGGAGACAGTTTGGGAAACTGCTTGATTAATTTTATTCTTTTCCTATTTAAGTTTATTTTATGAATTATTTCCTTTCCATGTTTAGGCTACGTAAATTTTGTAAGATTGTAAATTAGGAGGGACCGGTTTACCAATGCATGTAACCTTAAGGTTGAAGATTGAATAATAAGAATTTTGATAATTCCCTCTTAATTTTTACTTCACGAACTGACCACATCCCCTTTACAAAGAGGTGAGCATCAATTGCAAAAAAAAATTTTAAAAAGCAGGAAAATCTCAATCCGAAGTTACAAACAATAAAAGCAATTTCAACTAAGGCAATTGGCGATTAGGCCAACACTTGAATAGCTCAGAAACAAATCACTCAATAGGTTAAATTCGTAGCTCTTAGAAGACGAGCTTTCTCAAGAACATTAATTTCTTTCATACTATACCAAATCTTCTCAACTCCATAGAATCCTCTCAGTGGCAACCTAATCCACTTGGAAAATATCTCGACCAATCTTCTATGCATCCCCTTGGAATGTCCTGATTCCCTAGTCATATATGCCCCCTTAGTAATTTTGATTAGGTTTATTAAAACTCCCTTGATATGTTCCATCATTATTAATACAAAAATTAACAATGCATAAAGCAAATTCATTGTTAGATTTTGCATATATGACCTCCATTGCAAGTGTCTAAGATGTTAACCTTTCATCAATCCCTCATATTCTAAAACTGATTGAAAAAATATCAGGAAATGTGGGAATGCCAATGAAGAAAGAGGTGTTTGCCAATGGCACCTCTCATAAAACTCATCCTCAAAGAAAATTGTTAGTGTACATTTGAGTTTTGAATTGAAGTGGACATTAAGAAACATAATCCACCATTTATCTCAATTGCCATATTATACAAACTAAAAGCACTATTGTTATTTTTAATAGGACCATGAAGCGATATATTATAATATACACAGGACCATAAATTTTAGTTAGTATATCAAAATAACATACCGAGACAAATTGAAGCCAACCTTTCCTTTTTGTAAGAGAAATAAAATTCGCTCATTGGTTCTATTCAAAATTTGCACGCCAATAAAATCAGGTCATCAGCTGTTGGTTCTACCCATTCTACCCATAGGCAGCCAAAATTTGCGTAATATTACATAATTTACACAAAATTATATTTTCAGATCATTTACTAATTTAATAATAAACGCGTCACCTCCACCAAAATCCTTAATGAATTCCAACCAATGTGAAGGAAACGTAGGGATCAAAAATGCAGAATTCATAGCTTCTAAAACATTAAATGTTATGTCGATATACAGAAATTCAGTGGATTAAAACAACGCAAAGCAATGAGTAGTTAAATACCTGTGTCCCATATAGCTAATTTCAACTTTTTGCCACCTATTGTTACCATCTTTACCTTGAAATCCACACCTATACAGAAATATGTTACAAAAATATAGACAAGGAAAACATGAATAAAATATACCACACCATAGAGATTGCAAAATTATATTAGTTGGAGAAGTATCAGAAAAGAGTAATTGCATTTATATCTAAAACTGCAAGACCTTAACTAAAGGTAGGTCAAAAGACCTGCCAAAACATCATTTGTCAATCTATCCGCATTTTCACCTAATTTTTTTCATAGACGGTACTGTTTATGCACAATGCCAAGAAAATAAATAAATAAAATATTTTGTAAAGCACAAATATTTAGTAACTTTTGATATGCTGCAGTATAAATGAGCTCGATCTTCCAAGTGTCCACAGATTCATGTGATCGGTAAAAGCCAGACAGCCAATGTGACTTGCCAATTCAAGGAAAATTAGAATCTTGCATATGACGGATAGAATTATATTGTTTAGGTCGTGAAATGTTACATTGGCTTACAAGATTAATTGACAACAAGCTTTACAGTGGTGGATCTCACATACTTCCTCAAGTAAAAAATTCCATTGAAATCAACTACCATAAAGCTTACAACAACAATCACAACAACAACAAGCCTTTATCCTACTAAATGGAGTTGGCTACATGAATCCTTTTTCTCCACTGCGTCCTACTGAGCATCATATTTTCATTTAATTCTAATATCATTTTTTAGATAATATGGCCAAGTCTTTTTAGATCTACCTTTGTCGCTATTAACATAAGTCAAATCTAAAACATCCACTCTCCTAATAGAATCATCAGATGGTCGACGTTTAACAAACCACCATCTAATATGATTCTATCTAATCTTGCCTGCCACTGGAGCTACACCAACCCTTCACAAATACATTTGTTTTGCATTTTGCCTCTACGTGCCAAGCCAGTCATCCACCTAAGCATTCTCATCTCAGCAACACTTAACTTAGTTTTATGCTTCCCTTTTAAAGGCCAACATTCAGTGCAATAAAGCATTGCAAGTCTTACCACCATCTTAAAAAATTTTCCTTTTAAGTATAAGCGGTATTAATCTATCACACAATAGGCCCAATGCATTCCTCTACTTCAATCAACCAACTTGAATTCTACCACTAACGTCTCCATCAATATCACCATGACTTTGAGCAATAGACCCGAGATATCTAAAATATTAACACCTTTTAATGATTTGATCACCCATAATTACAACTTTATCAGTAGATCTACTACTACTAAAATTACAATTCATATATTCAATTTTAATTCTACTTAAGCAAAGGCCTTTAAACTCCAGTGTAGACCTTCATAATTCAAGTTTCTCCTGGACTCTTTCTCTAGTTTTATCCAAAAGAAGGATTTTATCTGTGAAAAGAATACATCAAAATACATCCTCTTGTAAATGTCCAGTAAGAGCATCCATAACTAAAGCAAAAAGATATGGGTTTAAAGTCGATCTCTTTTGTAATCCAACTAAATAGGAAATTACTTATTTAATCCTCCTGTTCAAACACAAATAACAACTCTAGAATACATATCTTTAATGACTTGAATATAAGTCATATCAACACATTTCTTTTTTAGAACTCTCCAAAGAACTTCTCTTGGAACCTTATTGTAGGCTTTTCTAAATCAATCAAATGTAGATCCTCCTTACTTTCTCTATAGTTCTCCATTAAACCTCTCAATAAATGAACAGCTTCCATAGTAAACTTGCCCGACATAAATTCAACTGATTATGAGAAATCTTTATATCAGATCTTAACTTATGTTCAATTACTCTCTCTCATATTTTTAACGTATGACACATTAACTTAATTCCTCTATAATTTGCACACTCTTGTGCACCCCCT
>NEWO01000009.1:4154670-4171724 GCA_003013225.1 Phalaenopsis aphrodite
CATCGTGGTATTTATTTAGCTTCCAAATGTTAATGTTGTTCCAACTTATAAGATAGCCAGCATCTTTTTGTCTGAAGCCAGATCTCTACCTCCATTTGGTGTTGGATGGATACAATATCTCATCAAAATTTCTTTCAGCATGGGGTTTCTATTATTGAGATCCTTAGTAATTGGCTAGCTCTAATTCCTATAAATTATAAAAACAATATCATCCATGAAGTTTTTTCTCTTATTGTTTGGTTTATTTGCAGTGCTAGCAATGCTTCTAAGCCTAATAATATTGATATGCAGCAATCTTCTATCATTTATAATGTGTCTCAAAGGATCCTCTTTCTGGTTAAAGCTAATTTAATTAGCTCTAAATATGCTTCAATGGCTTCAAAAAATCCTTGTCTGCATTTGGTCTTCAATATTGGGAGCCACCTGACCCAACTTTCATTAATGCCAATTGACTTAAATCTTGGGTGAAAGCAAATCCGGATGGCTCGGTATCAATTGTGTCTAGTTCTTTTGGAGGAATTCTAAGGGTCCATAAGGCTAACTTCATTATTGCTTTTGTTGGGCCGCTTAATGATGCCATTGTTATTTATGCAGAATTATTTGCTTTCAAAGAAAGCTTGGACCTTGCTATCTCCCTTAACTTCTGCAATGTATGGTTCGAATTAGATGCTAAACTGGTAGTTCAGCTTATCTTGGATTAAAAAGAAACAAATGTATGTGTGTGTGTGTACGCACACAACATACATACATGTATACATGCAAACATACATTATATATATATATACGCGTGCTAGAAATTTTACGGTAGTAGAGTAATAGATTATTGTATCAACGTTGCTCGAAGATTCAACACACACTGAGGTAAATGAAAACAAACAATAAAGACATCATAAATTTTTATATTGAAAAGCTGTAAAGAGAAAAAATTACGGGATCTGACCCAATTGTAAAAATCCACTATAAGTTGATGATTATAACAATTATTTCTCTCGCATGTGAGAAAATTGTTAGAAGATCTTCCAAGTTACAACGTTGACATGATAAAACATTTGTTACCAGGAATATGCGAGACCGACAACGATCGACAACGATCGGTAAGTGGTGGTCGACGGTGGTCGATGGTGGTCTTCGGCGGTGGTTGACAGTGGTCGACTGTGGTTGATGGCAGATGGGAGTGGTGTTAGATTTCAGCTCATTCTAAAAACTTCAAGCTCTTATTTAAACCTCAAACTCCTTCGTTTTTTTCTCTCATGAGAGGGGTGGGAATTTATTTATAGAGTCCTGTGAGCAATTAATGCATGAAAATGAACCACTCCTATCAAACGGTCTGGAGGGGTTCCCTTGATTGGACGACGTTTGATGAGCATTTGAGGGCCTTAATGATGTTGGAGTTGAGCGATCTTGAGCTCGTTGAATTCGTCTTATCAAGACACACAATTCCACTGTAATCTCGTCGAATTCGACATCCATTTGACCTTCTAAATGAGTCCATAAAACTTCCAAAAGCAGTTTAAATACTTGATTGGGCTTAGATTTGAATTAGATTGAATAAATCTTGGTACCATTGGGCCTGTCTCGTCGAGCTGGTCAATTTGATTATACTTTTGTTGAAATTAGAGCTCTAAATGACTCATAATCAAAGTTTGAACATTCTTTACTCAAATGATTACTTTGAGATCCATGTCATGCCTCGAGCTATGTGGCAGATAATGGATTAGTTGAAGGTGTATCTATATATAGATGTGCTGCTCACCGTGACTCTTTAGTTTGCAACTGCGTTGTCAATCATGAGTCCCCTGGGGTCATGGGTTCGAGCCCGCCTGAGTGCATCTGCCTTACAGTGCGAGATTGAGCAGTAGACACATGAGAGTGGTTGAGGGCTCGTATCATAGCCTCTGACCGTTCTTTATATATATATATATATATATATATATATATATATATATATATATATATATATATATATATATACACAAACACACCCAAACAAATATATATACGTAAATATAAATATACATACATGCATATATGTATATGTGCATAAAAAATATGCTTACACAAATCTCAAGAAAATCCAATGGATGATGTAAAGAATCTACCGAAGGACCAGGTTAAAATAGTCAGAATACCGACCTTTCAAACAACATTTCATTCAGTCGAACCATGGGTCGGTTGAAAGAAAGCGTATATGTGCTAATAAACGCAGTATACATAAACCGGAGAGAAACGCATGAAATACTCTCCTCAACCAATTGTGGGTCACTTACAAAGAGGATCAATAGTTACTCCCTTCCTCTGAAAAGACCATTTGCCCAAAGCAAGGATGCCCATCAGATTACGATCATACACCTTTTGCCTGACGAAATAAAACTTTACTAAGAACAAAATCTCTACCAGAGGTTCCATCAGGAAGGCCGATTGAACCAATCTCAGTCAAGCGATTACGATGAGCTAACCAAGTTATGCAGTTATAAATATGAAGTGGCGCAAATAGCAATTACGGATTCGAAACGATGACAAGAGTGGTTACTAGGGTCAAATGATGCAGAAACTAATTACAAATATGTAAAGATGTAATGACTCATAAATTATTAAAAAATGTTTCTATTTAATCTGGGACAACCATGTAATTTACTAGGTTCTCCCTATATATATATATATATATATCTCTTTCTCTCTCTCTCTCTCTCTCTCTCTCTGTGCGTGCTAGTCGCAAACTGCGGCCTGTTGGTTGGCGGGGTTCACTGTAAGTACCCTCAGGTCATGGGTTTGATCCCTCATGACATGGGGTTCTCGAATAGTTGGGCACATGAGGTGGCCTCTCGATGAACTTTATTTTAGGTTCTCTATTATTTGTAAGAAAAAATGACAACACTTAAAAGCACCAAAAAAAAAATCATCTATATTTCAACCTTAATTTAATGATAAGATGAAAGTTATGAATGCATCTTTACGTAGTTTACTAAGATCTTCAGCAAGTAACAGTATGACACTTGGTATGTACATCTATGATTTATCTACATTTGAGTTTGCATTAAATAGCCTTATTTCTAGTCCAACTTTGCATCGTCTCAGCTCCCCATTAATCTTCAAAAATCCTAGCCAAAAACCTAATATATCAACAAGCTTTCAAAATTTCAAAACTCTTAAGCACCTATCTAAAATAATAAAAAAAATAATGAAAAAAATTAGGACTGTCAAAACGGCTCGATGTTTGCGAACAGCTTGTGTTCGGCTCGTTAAGAAGCTCGTGTTCGGCTCGTTCGCTAAGTTAACAAGCAAAACACGAACAACACGAACAAATATTTGTTCGTTCGTGTTCGGCTCATTTTGACTCGAAATACTATTAATCAATTATATATAAATCTTTGATGAGTAGTATTTTAAAAAAATTTAATTGACTACAAAGCTACAAAGATTTACAATCAATTAAAAGTACTAATGAAGAAAATAGAATAAAAATTAATAATTTAGATTCAAATGATGTTTTAAATCTTGCCTCAATCCTTAACATCTTATGACTACGCGATTAGGGTTATCAAAACGACTCTTTGTTCGTGAACGGTTCGTGTTCGGCTCGCTAAGCAAACGAGCCGAACACAAACACATTTTTTGAGCTCAAAATATAAACAAGTCGAACACGAGCTCAGCCTGGGCTCGCTCGTGTTTCGCTCGGTTACACCCCTAGAAAAAATGAGAAAAAAATAAAGAAAAATTTGTTTAAATTTCTCACTCTTTTAGTCAAAAAATAATAATTAAAAAGAACTTTTAAAGCCTAAAAATTTCAGTCCATCAAGTGCATATAATATGATATAAAAAAAATCAAAAAAATAGATGCCAAAAATGACTAAAAAAAAAGGGCCAAACAATAGTTCATGGAATCTTCCATGCACTTGGTCTTCTAACGGCTATTTCCTGGGAAAACATGTGGCATGCACTCGAGGTTGTCAACAGCTGTAAGAACTTAATTATTTATAGTCATAATTTAGTATGGTTGTTAAATCATTATACTGACAGCTATTATAAAAGCTACCTGCCTCTTAAGCTTATCCAAAATACAATGCAAAATTGAATTTTGTAAGGTTTAATTCGAAAATCTGCATAATTAATTATAATTAATTTATTTAGTTATGTAGAGATGTATTTGGAGTACATTGATATGCGGACACGTGGCGTCAAGAAAATGCGCATACTTTCTTGTGATCTAGCCCGGTAACACAAGCGAATATTCCTCCTATGTTATTCCGTGTTATGATCATATTGATGTGTTGTTGTGTTAAGATAACACTGAGAATATTCATAGAACATAATAACACACATGAACACCGCCACAATAACATTTGAATAATGCGGAATAACACGGGAGGAATATTTTCCTGTGCTAAAATGATTTTTTTTAAATTTTTCTGTCACTTCTACGTTGTGTCATTTCATTGAATTCTGAAATATCTCTACGTCCGGAGTCCGGATGTAATATTTGTTCACATAGGAGTGCTTCAATGCTCATATATAATTAATCGGAACATATTATGTTATAATCTACTTCCTGCAGAATATAAATGTTATATAAACCTTTTTTAATGAAGAAAAATATATATTTTTTGCATAGCATTCTATTAATTAAATCCTTGTGACACTTTTTATATTTTATATAATTTAATTTTATAATATTTTTTGGTGATTTCTGAGAAGATATGTATGGTGCTTTAAAAATGGTGTTTTCCCTTATTATTATATTAATTTAATAAAATTTCCATTTTAATAAATATATAATTAGAAGTTTCCTATTGGCTACGCCATTGTTTTTTTCTTGTAGCAATTGGATGTCTTACCTTGTTTGAATAATTCATAGTTTTTATATTAAAATAAAATTGGGAGTTTATAACAAAATATCTTTCTAGTGCTCAAAACAAAAGAGTCGGGCTATATAAATTGACCTTTTCCCTCTAAGTAGGGGTGTAAATAAGCCGAATAGAAGCGAGCCCAGGCTCAACTTGTGTTCGGCTCGTTTATATTTCGAGCTCAAAAGTGTGTTTGTATTCGGCTCGTTTGCTTAGCAAGCCGAACACGAGTCGTTCACGAACAAAGAATCGTTTTGACAACTCTAATCCGGTAGTCATAAGATGTTAAAGATTGAAGCAAGATTTAAAACATCATTTGAATCTAATGTAACAATTCTTATTCTATTTTCTTTATTAATAACTTTAATTGATTATAAATCTTTGTAGCCTTATACTCAATTAAATTTTTTTAAAAATACTACTCATCAAAGATATATATATAGTTGATTAGCAGTTTTTCGAGCCAAAACGACTGTAACACGAACGAACAAATATTTGTTCGTGTTCGGCTCGTTAACTTAGTGAACAAGCCAATCACGAGCTTCTTAACGAGTTGAACACTAGCTGTTCGTGAACAACGAACCATTTTGACAGCCCTACCTCTAAGTTAGTTTTAATTTTAAATTTTAGATTAATTTTTG
This sequence comes from Phalaenopsis aphrodite, assembly GCA_003013225.1. Classification (NCBI taxonomy): domain Eukaryota; kingdom Viridiplantae; phylum Streptophyta; class Magnoliopsida; order Asparagales; family Orchidaceae; genus Phalaenopsis; species Phalaenopsis aphrodite. The sequence goes on from NEWO01000009.1 coordinate 4,160,153, forward strand.
GAATATTTACGTACATGGCATTTAATCATTATATATTTACACATCTAGCACATACACTTTAATTTTTACATACATGCCAAATTACCTATGCATGAAAATGCAAATTTCATTTCTTTTTTTACGAGTTAAAATGATGATACTTTTTGTGTGACATAAGATTTGGGCGGTATAAATGCAAAAAATTAATGTTTACGTGTTAGATATGTAATTGTATAAGAATTGGGAAACTGCGTAGTTGAAGCTGACTCTGTCTTGACTAATTTTATTCTATTATGTTAAAATTTTTGAATAAATTTAATAAACATATGCTTTTTATTTATTTAAATTTTAGTCAAATATTTAGAGAGAACTTGGTCAGACATAAATACATTTGTTTGTCTTGTATTTGTTCTCCAAAGGTGTAGTGCTTTGGCACAAGGCAAATTTGTTGGTGAGAACTACATCATTAGTGCTTCCATTTGTGTTGAAGTTTAAAGGGCACTAGGTTAAGTTTTTGTTTATTTTAATTTGGATACTGGTTTTGTGGAATCTTAAGAAGGGGCTTATGCAATGAGATGGGATGAGTAGAGCCAAATGATTGCATTTCTTTCATTTATTCGTTTTTACTACATTATTTAAATTGCTATTTGAAAGTATTTTAATCATTCGTGTGATTTTTTAGGGTATGTTTGGGGTAGCTGCAACTTATTGAATAATCTGCTGATGAGCAGCTTATCCTGATCAGTTGCTTATTTGGATAAGCTGGTTGGCTGTTTAGGGCAGCTGTTTTAAAACAACTGATTTGTAGCTGTTTATGAATAAATGACCATTCTGCCCCTGTTAAGTAATGTTATTTGTAACGGAACTCTCTTGGCAATATATTTAATACTGCATGAGTAAAAAACTAATACAAAACAATAAAAAAAAGACGAAACAGTTCTTACTTAACAGTGAGTATCAAGCTTAATAAAAAAAGAAAAAAATATTAAAATTACAAGTAAAATTATGATAATATTAATTTTAAAATCGAGACAACATATGTCATAAGATACATTGTCCTCCAAGGATACCATCGAACCCCGATCACTATCGGTAGTGGAGTCTGGCAGATTGACCGCCTAGTAGAAGAAAGCACACCTCTCCGTGACGCTCTGTGAGCAACTGTAGAACTTTTTCTTGTAACTGTGTGTCTAATGTGACGTTGGTAAGGAAGTCTGTAATCCACAGTGACAGAACACACGTCGGAAGGTCTCTGAAATCCTGAAGCGCATGTTACTTGAAAGATGCAGGAGAGAAAACATTAGTCAGCTCAGAAAATTAAACTAAAGAAAATAATATACAAGAAAATGGAAAAAATGTAGGTGTGTGGTCGCAGAGAACTAACTACAACAACCAACAAGTCTGTCACTTTATTAAGTAGTGAACCTTATAAAAAAATGAGTTCTTGGCTGTCTTTAACACACGTGAAACTAACGTCCTATGCCACATGTGCACATCACAAAAAAAAGGCCATGGAGTGGGTCCTCATAAACCGATGCACCGAAAAGAAGAGAGGATCTAGGTTGCATGCATTGGGATTTCACATGTAACAACGACAAACCGACCATTCAGAAGAACCTAAAAGGTTATATGTGTCATCATGGATCTCAGAAACCCACAAAAAAATTGAAGAAAAGCTCTTTCAAAAATCTAAATAATATAAAATCAAAAGTGACAATGATACAATAGACATAAAAAAAAACATTGAGTTTAGAAAGAAAAGATTAAACGAATAGTCAACATCCAATGATACCATTCGTGACACGCTCTCTCAAAGCTTCCATTTCCGCTGCACCTTCGCCATCTTGGGTGTCAAATTCTAGTGACTCCCTCTCTGCCATTGGTATAAACCGTCCAACGTGAAATTCAAATGCTTTAGGAGGGACCTGCATTTGATCATCGTAAGCTATATTGAAGTTTAGGTCCAATGAAGAGTAATGTCGTCCAATATAGTTGTGGAGCGCCATCGTGGCCATCGCACTATGCACTTTTTTAAAACACATGTATGTCGGCATATACGTAGGATGACCAATTTTTTCCTTCCACACCCCAAATGTTCTTTCAATCATGTCACATAAGGAGGAGTAATATTTATTAAATATTTCTTTTCTTCAACGTAAAACACTGCTTGATCTCTCAAAATAAGGAATGTGATAATTAGTATCTGAAAATCGCTTCAGATTCCTCCTCTGTAAGGGATACCTAGCATCAACTAAATAAATATTTACCTATTTTGAAAACCATTATTAGTAAAAATTGATAAAATACTAATGTGATATATAAATGAATGAATCTGAAGGTGGGTGAGGGAAGTGTTCTATTATTTTTTGTCGCATAAGCAAAAATTTGACTATCATGTGCATTCATTTCCCATCCAACCATCACAAATGTGAAGCATATGTTGAAGTCATATACGACCATCACATTTTGTATCCACACCTTTCAATGTACACGACCTCTTCATGATTAGGTAGTCGTACATCCACGTGGGTACCGTCAATGACGTAATATAGTTCTGTTCTAGTAGTTAAAGATGTTATTGTTGCAAGAGTCGTGAATTAGAATCAAATCTGAATGTAATGCGTGAATGAAATTTACCTTGAAGAATGACATATACTGGGGGTCATTCGTAATTTTCGGAAAAGTCATCTTGAATGACAAATCTTCCGGGCTAATTATTTGTGCTGCTAAACTGACTAGTGCTCTCATACCCACTAGAAATACTGGTTGATTGTCTCAGAGGAATGCTTGAAATACTCCATCCCTCTTCTCGTTGATTCATTCTGCGATAGAATGTAGAGTGTTATTGCTAACACCTCTCTTGTGTTGTTCTTGAGGAATCGTGGAGCTCATGGTTGCTATGAAACTCATGGAGAAGATCCAAAAAAATGGGTACTGACATGCAAAATATATTATTGAACCTTATAGGATGTCCTTCTAGCATCCTACTGACCCATATATCACCAATGAAGGACGATGTCATGCATGGATTTAACTCGACAATAGAGTGGAAGTATAAGTACAAAATTATCATAATCGCTGCAGCAATTCTCTTCCGGCAAAGTCGCTACCAATCAATCATGCAAAAGAGTTTTGTTATGGTAATAAACAATGATAAAAAAAATTATTAAAAAACATAAAAAAACTGAATAGTGACTGCTCCATATAAAAAATAACTACATGATAACATATTATTGTTCACAAAAGAAGGAAAAAGGATTCAAATAAAAAAAAATAGCTGAAAAAAGCCAAGGCAACAATAGTGACATCACAAAATCATTTTTCATAGGTGAACATAAAATATTAGACAAAAAACTCAGGGCACAACTTCATGAATATCTGCTTGTGGATTGGGCCCTCAAGTAACTTAACAGAGTTATATAGAACATCGTATCTGCCAAAACTTCAGGATGTGTATCTGAAACTCTAAGAAAGTCAACTATGGTGGTGTCAGTTGAAGGACCAGGCTGAGCGACACATGCTTCTATCAGCTTATCTATTGAGCTTCTAAAGAAAAGGTATTTTTTATTTTTTTCTTTTTCTCCATCCTGAGCCACTTTGATTGGCATGTAGATTCAAATCCCTCAAGTTTATGCTCAGACCTTCACATGACCCAGTAACCTGCTCGGCTGCCAAGTCATCTGGTATGCCTGCAAAATCTCTGCTCACTTGGGTTGAATGAATGTAGGCTTGTCGCGAGAAACCCCCTAAACATTAGATCCAACTTATCTTCCAGGTCTGGCTCAATGCCACCCACCTTGAATTTTTTTCGGCTGGGACTGCCTGCAACGTTCGGGGAAGCATATTAGTTAAAAAGGAATAACATGGTTGACGAATGAAAATACAAGCATTTAGAAGTATACATATTACCTGTAACTTCTCATTCAACCTTTTCTTCGAAGCATAAAAGGTCCTTTTGATAGGATCCCAACCCAATCCCGTGGATCTTCATTTAAGTTCCTTCCATAATTTCTAGTCCTTTTTTAACCGATCACACTTGTTCTTGAATTTTAATTTTTCATACTCCTTTCCTGTCAGTTTTTTGAACCTCTTCGCAATATTCTTCCCCCCTTCCTTGTTAAAGCACGTGATTGATTTATTTCCAAGCTTAATCTTCTTAATACATAGGATGCAAAATATGTATGTGACTTCCTTATTCCACATTGCTAATGAAGCCACCTATCTGGTCTTCACCATATTCAAACTAATAAACAAACCAGATCAAGAAAGATACCCATAATGACAACATAACAAAGAATAAGATAAAAAATAAAGTGCTAAGAGAAACATACTCCAAAAATTAAAAAAAAAATCAAACTGAAACATGTAAAAAAAATTTTGAAGACACAACAAGAAACCACCATCACCCAAAAGTACAGAGTCCTACACACCAAAGTCAAACCACCGTCACCAACAACCAACCATCAGCAACTATAGAAAGAGACACACATAACCAAGTCAGATCACCATCAGCAACACCCAACCACCAGCACCAACACTAATCAATAGACGCACCCAAGAAAAAATGCCATCAACAGCCCCAAAAAACAGCACCAAAACTAATCAGTAGAGAGAGACAGACGCACCCAAGCCCAACTACCATCACCAACACCCAACCACCATCACAAACACCCTGCAGTAGAGAGAGCCAACCTGCAGTGGAGAGAGCCACACCAGCACCAACAACAACACCCACACGACAAATTACCTTTGCATGAAAGGAAATATCTCATTTTTTTAATGTTAAAATGATGATATCATTTTGTGTGACATAAGATTTGGGGGTATAAATATAAAATATAATTTTTACTTGTCAGATATGTAATTTCATAAGAATTGAAAAATTACATAGTTGAAGCTGACTCTGTCCTGACTAATTTTATTCTATTCCATCAAAAATTTTGAATAAATTTAATAAACATATGCTTTCTATCATTTTAAATTTTAGTCAAATATTCAAACATAACTAGATCTTTTTTTTGTCTTGTCTTATTCTCCAAAGGTGTAGTGCTTGGCCTAAGCCAAATTTGTTGGGGAGAATCACATCATTAATGCTCCCAATTGTATAGATGTTCCATTTGTTTAATTTTATTTATTTTAATTTGGATACTAGTCTTGTAGAATCTTAAGAAGAGGCAGATGCAATGAGACAGGCCGAGTAGAGCCAAACAATTGCATTTCTTTTATATATTCATTATATTTTATCATTTTAAGTGCTACCTCAAAGCATTTTAATCATTCATGTGATCCTGACATATATTATCCTTGTATTGTTTCCTAATATAAAGCTTATATCTCCAAATATCTTCAAAGACATAGAATTAGTTGAGGTTTTCAGACAATTTTTGCAAGAGTGACCAACCAAGTCTACAAAATATGAAAGAATACAGCAAATGATCCAGTTTTTATAATATGATGTACTTACACAACTATAATACAATAAGATGTATAAACTAAATGATGTGACAGATGATTCATCATCTAAATTGTTCCACTGAACCTGGGAGGATCTTCGTGGAAGCTGGCTACGACTTCTATGTAGGAATATGTGGAGAGATGGCCTTTGGAGTGGTGATGAAATTGTGGTTACGTTTGAGTATAAGGCTTTGGATTGATTAGTTATACATTATAGGAATGCTGTCCATTTCAGATTGTCTAATTTGGTTGGTTATTGACAGAAAAATAGCTAGTCATTATATGTATTTTTGATGGTTTGTCGACTATTTTAAATTCGTAGTTAAAACTTTTGTCGGTAATTTTTTAAGAGATGAATCTTCCGACGATATTAATTTATTGATGTCTTACTGACCAAAGTTAATCGTTGCTTTTTGGAAAATTCAGAAAGCACGGGAAACCGTTGATTTGCGTCGGTTTTGTTAATCGATAATATCACTGTCAGAAATTAGAGACTGGTAAACCGTCAGAAAAGTGTCGCTGTCCTCTCTTTTATGATGCAGGTATTCTGTCGGTTTGGTGCGTTGGTGTGTCGGTTTTGTTAATTGAGGAGAATACCGTCGGCAATTAGCGATTGATGAATGGTCAGAAAAGTGTTGTTGTTTTTATGACGTAGGTGTTCCATCGGTTCAATGTTGAGGGTGTGTCGTTTACAGCCGATGAGGAGACCATCGGTTAACCTTCAGTTTGTATCGAAGCAATCTTCGTCGGTAACTCAACGCAAATATAACTGACGATATGAACTGTCGATTATGACGACTAATTTTTAAATAGTCTCTGTAACCGCGACGGTTAGCCATCGAAAATCTGTAGCATCAAAAATAACAAATAGTTTCCTTCTTTGGTATTTACGATTATCACACATGTAATCACAACATTTAAGTAACCATTCCAAGCATTTAACAGACTAAAATCACTTTTGAATAGTAAATTATCCAATCAGATAACTAAATAAAAGAAATGGATTTAATTTAACAAAAATATATCACTGATCACAAGAAAATATATGCTCAAATGTTCAACATAATCATATACAAATAAAAGAAAAATATCCCCGTTAATCCTCCCTCACGTCTTTCTCCTTCTCCAATGCTTCCTTGCTACGCTGATTCTCTTGTTGCAAGAATGCATCTAACTCGGTCTTCAAACTGGTTTGCATGTTTGCCTCTAGCTCTTATCTCATTTGAGCGAAGCGGGCCCCCATCATGATAGCGAATCTGGCAACACGCTAAGATACCTCCTCCTAGTAAGTGGTAAACGTAGAAGTTGCAGATGCACTGGTGGAGGGGTGAACATTGTAGGCAAACGCCTATGACCCAAGTCCATAGAGTCAACCCTTCTTCTTCCCTCCAGTAGCCTCCCTCCACTAGTCGTACTCAGACGGATCACAATCTCCGATCGTAATACCACATGACTGCTTGGGCTGGCTCCCTTGAGCTGCTGGAATTTCTTTTGCAAAATAAATACAGTTAGAGCTAGCATGCATAAACATCAAACTCGTTTAGCTCATGAATTATTTTGGTCCCACAAGATCTATCGTTGATCCACAACTGGCCGGACTACCTCCTACGGATGTGCTCATATATATCAGCAGTGGAGGCCTCTCGTCCCAATGTCACGGTCTGTCAATATAACAAAATAATTAGAATATATGCTTGATCTGTAGTAAAATTTAAAGCAGAAATGAAATCTTACCAGTCTCCCCTTGTATTCTGCATGTGGAAGCACCCCACTAGTGCGCTTGGAGGGCCCCGTGCTTCAATAGTTTGACCACCAGTTCTACTTTGATTGCTACCTCTTCTTTTGGTACTCCGGGGAATTCCAGACCCTGAGTAATAAGGCAAAAACATCATCTCTTAGCCATAATGGATGATGCCAAGATTTTTTAATATTGTCGAACCTATCCTATAAGCGATTATTGCCCTTGTGCTCAAAGTTGTGACAGATGTATGCTTCATGCTCAGGGCACCAGGAGAATTTTTTCTGCAAAATTATAGGGATATGAATGATATATAATGCGAAATCTTGAAGTCAAACATCCCAAATTGCTATCGGGATCTCCTTCTATGACAATTTTGCAGGCTCGTAATTGCTCCGGATGATATCCCTAATTGTGTGAATAACCTGTGCTGGGGAGGGAGGGAGGGGCGGTGGAGTAGAACATGAAAACAACAAATTGTTTGTTTTCTATTATATAGAAAAAAAGATTATCTTCAATATCTTATTAAAACTCACATGTTGTCAATAGGCTCAATGCGATACTTGTTGCATGTCGACCCCTACCTAGTAGATGTAGTATGGGCCTCTACCAAAATTATCCCCACTGCAATCAGAGGTAGGGGTGTGGATAGGGGTGGGGATAGGGGTGGTGGCAAGGGTCCGGGTCAGGGTCGAGTTGGGGGTGAGGATTGTAGTCGAGGTAACTTTGAGAGTGGGGTGGGGGTGGGAGTCGGGGTTGGGTTGGTGTAAAAAGTGGGCAACCCCTCCTTGCACATAGAAAAAAAAAAATTAAGTAGTGCACATACCAAAATACTATGGAATAAACTAAAAGCACAACCATATGCACTAAACATCAAAAATCACCGTACAAAGTGGACAGATAGAAAAAACTGTAAAGTGCAAGCTACAACTAGTAAAATCGAAAACACAAAAATATGTAATAAACTAAAACACAAAACTGTGAAGTGTAGTCAAAATGAAAATGAAACATATCAGTACTAAATTGTTGAATGCAAAACTATGAAGTACAATCTATAGGCTTAGGAGAACCCATCTTTCTTAAAATTCTCTGTGGAGTGACTGGAGGATGTAGTAAGAATTTCTTATTCAAATACATCATCGGAGTCGTATTCATCACTGAGATTAATTTCTTTTTGTTCGCCATTAGCGACCTCTCGATTGAGTTCTTCATGGATATTATTAAGTTGAAAACATAAATTTGACATTTATGTTGTTGATGGGCGAGCTAAATATTATTTTGAATATCAATGGCGGCTTTAGGTTTACACGATATGACATCGACCCAGTAAAATCTATCTTTTGCTCTATGGGGATATTGAAGATAGTAAACCTGACTCGCCAATATAGAATGAAAAGATCAAATTTAGCATACATTTTGTTCACTTTCACTTCTACAAAATTATATGATTGGTCTACCCTTGTTTCATTATTAAAAATAGGATCAAACCAAGTTGAATTGAATAGAAATACACTTCCTCCAATAGTGTCAGGATAATATAGCTTAATAACTTCTTCGAGACTGCCATGATATTTTATCTTGTCATCTGATTTTTATTTGCTTTAACACAAATGCTAAAAGTACAAGTTTTTTTTTCTTCAAACCAGAATCTTGTATGAAACCTATACCAGTCACATCGTAAATTTGCCAGATTTGTACAATGCGCATAAGTCCCCAAGAAAGATCCATCAGCCTATGATCTATTACTCAATTTTTCTAATTATGAATATATTAATACATTAGAGATATTGTGTTAATAAAAATTCTCGTGTCATATGAGAAATAAGTTTGTCAATTTTAACTCACTTGCATTATAAACTATTGGGGGAAATTATTCTCGATCTCATTGCTGGTGTCATCATCTTCTTTAACTGAATTTAAAGAATCCACAAATAAAATCTTCACAAAATGAAATATTCTTGAATTAACACATAGTAAATATAATAAAAAAATGTCTTGCTCAATAAAGGGTTAAATTTCATCACTATTAAGAAGAATATAAAGTGTCATTGGTCAAAGTTCCCGATCATTAAGATAAAATGATGTGCACCTTCCCAATGCTTCACATAACTATTGAAAAATATAAAGCATTGATGGAGGCACCATACCAAATGATTCTTTCATGGATTCTTCTTTCCAGAAATAGTAGGAGCAGAATGTCATCATCTTCTGCAGTAAATATGCTTCACATATCGATCTATCTGGTCGGGCCTTATTCTTCAAAATTCTCTTTAGTTTATTCAAAATTTTGAAAACAAATGTCGTTTAGCACAAATTGACAATATTCTTTATAAATGAGTGATTAACTGCCTATTCCCAAAGTAATTATCTCTAAAATGAATACATCTAGTGACACTATAATGGACCTCCAATTAATTCCTCATGGGGTATATGTACACACAGATGCTCTATGAATTCACAAAAAAATAGGCAAAAATATTCTCTTGAGTTTGCAAAGTGTTATAGGAATGCTTGCTTCTGAATGACATACACTGCCAGGTTTCAAACGAGTTTCACATAGTTCCCCGATGAACACATTGAATTCAATCAATGAATTAAAGGAATTGATAGAAAACTAGCTAAATGCCATTGGCATCAAATTTTGTAGAAAATAATGGTAGTCGTGGCTTTTCATTCCAAATTTCTTTTCTGCACTCACATTTACATAATGACTTAAAATTGAAGCATACCCACTGGGAATTTTAATGAATGGAGCAATCATTAATTAAACTTCATTGGGACAAAGTAAGGGAATATTTTACTTTAGGTATAGTGAGCTTGCCGACAACAGTTTCTTGAATCCCCATCTCTCGCGTTTTGCCTTTTTTTCCATCAAATCAAGTTTGGTGTTGTTAATATCTTTAGTTTTTTCCTTAACATTCATCATAGTGTTGAAGATTTTATTAAACAATTTTTTTTCTCTATGTGCAAGTCATCGAGATTGTGTCTGATCATGTTATCCTCCCAGTAAGGGAAATCCTAAAAAATTGACTTCTTTGTCCAATTATGAGTGACACCAAACACGAGTGAATGATGTGAAGAAAGGTCAGAGTAAACAGTAATCCTTGGAATGTAACTAAAAATCTATTGTCTATCTTCTCCAGATACTCTTCGAGGTGATAATAATTTCTTAAATTTGTTTCTTTTGAATGCATTTTTGTTCCTTCTGAAGCATGTTCAATATCTAGAAACATACGGTGATAGTCAAACTATGAATTCTTCCCATCATGCTGAAGTGTAAATGCCCTATATGAATTCATACAATTTAGAGAGACTAACTTCCTCGTGAAGCTCCACCCAGATAAAATTTCATATGCAGAAAAGTCACTTATTGTCCACATTAATGCTTATTTCATTATAAAATCGTGTTTCATGGAAATCTCATACATCATGCACCTATTTCCCAAAAAATTTGCAGCTCATCTATCAATGGTTGTAAATATACATCTATCCTCCCTTTATGGCTAGTAGGATAAGGTATAATCCTTGTCAGGAAGAAGAAATGGTTCAACATGAACATCTTAGGTGGCAAAGTATATGTCATAACAATCACCGACCCATAAGAAAAGGGTGAAGCAGTATGACTATATGGTGTGAGGAAATCAAGGCATAAGTTAAGCTGCATGTTACATGCCTTCGCAACAAACTTTAGATATGAGCAATCAAAATATTACCACACCTCCCCATTTGTTGGATGAAACATTGGGTTGTTTTCCTCTGATCTGCTATGATTACACATCATATGTGGAGTAGTACGCATAGAACTGTATAGTATTGGGAGACATGGAATAAGCGATAGATGAAAGATTCACTTGAACATAACTTGCTTATGCCTTTTACTTTTTCTATTCTAAGGTTTGAATCTAGGAAAATTATAAAATCTGTATTAAGTCTCCATTACACTAGTCTTGTAATATAACATACATTCATTTATTTAGGAATCAATTTTCTTTGCTTTAAGCCCTAACTTGGAGACCAAATTTTTCATCATGTATAAATCTTTAGTGACTAAATTTTCAAATGGACTTGTCCAGAGAAAAAATGTCAGCCTATCGAGTGCAACAACAGGGGTACTTTTGGCCCACTCTTCTGAAGGATGCAAAGGAATTTCTGAGGAGATGTGAGCAATGTCTAAAATACGTGCTCCTACATAATCAGTAGGCTCAGAAACTCCAACTGATCTTTAGCCCATGGCCTTTTGCCATTTGAGGCTTTGATATCCTCACCCATTTTCACCATGGAAGGGCCAGCGAAAATTCCTATTGGTGCCACTTGATTATTTTTTTAAAATGGATTGAAGTGAAATCACTCACCCGAATTAATGTGTGCAAAACTTTATTTGAACCAATCTTATTTGCAGGT
>NEWO01000009.1:4198287-4214346 GCA_003013225.1 Phalaenopsis aphrodite
TAAATAAATAATTTAAATAAAAGTGACAAATATTTAAAAATATTATTTTCCTCTCTTGAAAACTTTTATGATTATTATAAACATAATTATTTTTAGAATATTATATGATACTTGATAAGTGCTTTGACAGCCACCCTCTGATTTCACCACTATATATAATATATTTGTTGGACATTTTGCCTGCCTAGACACTTTAAGAGTCCAATAAATGTCACACTAGGTATCAAAACATTATTTATATTATGATGATGGACTCAATCAAAGTCAAGAAAGATGGCAATGTGGACCATAGAAATTGAGAGGGGAAACATCATGTATTTTTATGTAGTCATTACTAATAAACAATTCATTTATGTGTAATTTTTATGGTATATTGTGTTCATAGTATTCATGTTGGGGATTACCTATGCATGGGTTACAAAGTGGTGAGGAAACCTGTTAATTTATACTGGCATCAACATATTTATGGTCAAATTTTTGTACTTCAATGGCAAAAAATCAATAAGTCCAGTATGTTATGATGTTGTGAATATCGATCTGATAAAATTGGAGAAGTATTAGGTGAGTTGCACGCACCTGAGGCCACCAATGAGAAGAGAGAGAGAGAGAGAGAGAGAGAGAGAGAGGGTAGGGATGCTAATTTATATTTGCTCTCATTGGATGGTCGTAGGTACATGCAACGTACCTAATATTTTTTCAATACAACACAAATAATCTCTAACCCATTTTATAAGATCTAAACTTCTGTTTGACCTCTACATACTCCAGTATTGCAATCCATCTACAACATTGGATTGCTTGTTTGGTGATTAAGAAGTTCTCTAAATTATGATTGAGTTTCATCTCAAATTTTTACATCAGCAATAAATTTGATTGAAGCTACTTGGAATTTTCACTTCTAGCATAGGCATCTAATTTATAAACAATATTAATGGATCGCTCTTAGAGAGATGAATTAGTCAATAATATTGTTGAACATGGATGTCTCTATTTTTCAAGTGATGATCAAAAGAAGATGTCTTGTCATATATGATCATAAAATTGCCGAATAATTTAGCTATTTTGATCATTAGAACATAAACCTCCAAATGGTGCATTTCATTTGTCATTTGAAGACTTAGCAATTAGTTGTACCCATCTCATCAGTGCAAGAATACCATCATTGCTTATACATCATGTATGAAGCATCCTCTTCTTCTTGATCACATATAAGCATAAATTTGTGATTTTTCTATTGTTAAGAATAAGCAATCAACTATGATAATTTTGCATATGCAACAAATTACTCCCTTTAAACACTAACAACTATATCCAAATTGTCCTCATCGAAAAACCTATACTAGCACATTCATGCAACCATCCTAATGTTCTTAGATTTAATCAATGTAAGTTGCACAAAGAATCCACCATCAATTACCAACAAATGATGATGTTCATCAATCTATAACATCACATATCCATTAAATGACACCACGTTCCTACCATCAACCATTATTTATTGCTTTCAAAATATTTCAACCTTGAGTACATTTGTGCACATTGCACATGTGATAACTTCCTACCGTTCAAGTATTTACACTGAAATCTGATCTTCTTTATTTACGAGCTAGAGAAGAATATTTGAAATTTAGAACTCGAAGTTAGTAAGATTGTTTCAATCCCCTACCTTTCTTCCTTTTTTTGCATTTCCAAGTTTTTCAGACAAATAAGTTATGTTTTACGTTACTGCTATATATTGCTATTTTATTTTTGTTAGAGCCTTCTAGCATGCAATCATCAGAAAGTGTAGAAATTTGAAAAGCAGGAATGACTTCTATTGAAAATGAACAAGCCATGCTCAATTAGTCTTAATTTATTTCTTAACAAATAGCTTGAAATCTTTTCAAGACAAAAATTTAGACGAGAAAATGCAATTTTTATATATATATATAAATGATATGTGGTCGCCTTTCATAGTAATGAGTTGAATAATTTAAAATATATATTTTTTTTTTTCGGAACTTCATTTCCTTTTTTTTTTAGTAAATATTGCAGCACAGCAAGTGAAGAATCCTGAACATTAAGAAGGGAACCATTATTTTTATATATTCATATCACTTTTTTTTTTACTTTTGCTTCAACATTTTACAAAAAGATTTAATAGAATATTTATAATAAATATAGGTTTTTTTTATTTTAATTTTCATTGTTACTAGCATCCTTGTTATTTTGTTTATTGTTTGAAATATTATAATTATAATTGTATATCAAGAATATACCAACACGAATATTGGGGAGATTCAATGGTGCAGAATGAAGTAGAACAATAGAGAGCCAATCGATGAAAGACCAGAAGGCCCAACTTTACTAATTGGATATTGCCATCCAAGCCAAGGACAGAGGCTTACCGTCGTGGGAGAAGGATAAAAAGAACAAACTGAGTCTGATTCGATCGGACTAGAACAAGATAGCACCCAAGTTGAAAGGCTGAGCAAAGGCATCTACCTACCTTAAGTCAAGTCCAACCCGAGGAAAAAATCCAGTTCCTCGCCTTCAGAAGCCGTCCCACAGATGCCTCTGAGATTCCTCATTAGAGATCAAGAATTTGTAATACAATAGAGGCTCACAGTCACCCCGAAGGGCTTCTTCATTAATGAATGAGCTATCTATCTAGTTACAGTGATTCAACCTTTGCTCAATAGTCTAATCTGATTCAGACGATTGGAGCACCTTGTGTAGGGATTAAGAATAAATAGTCAGACTAGCTCAACAGACTGACAAATTCTAGCAAATCAAGTCAATTCTGCCGGCCTTAAGCTAGTCAAGGTCGGCAACCAACTGCACCAACTCAGCATATCCAATCAAATCAGCCTTATTGAGATGAGTTATCCTGATCCAGCTAACTGAGGTATAGGCCAGTCAAGCGAAGGGCTCATACATATGAAATACTAAGAATATCCTAAAAACCCTTTTAAAGTAGAAGCATAAATGTAATATTACATATTGTTTTCAAGAAAACAATTTTAACCATAAACTACATATTTTTTATATAAACGATATGTGGTCGCTTTTCATCGTAATGAGTTTTATAATTTAAATGATTTATTTTTTTCTGAACAAAATTTCCTTTAATTTAGCAGATATTGTAGCATAGCAAGTGACGAACCCTGAAAATTAAGAAGTAGAGAGATATTTTTATATACTCCAAGCTCATGTTTCTTACTTTCATTGTAACATTTTACAAAAAAAAGATTAATGGAATATTTTTAAAAATATATAGGTTTTTTTATTTCTTTTCATAGTTACTAAAGCCTTTGTTATTTTAATTATCATCTTAATTATTATTATTATTATTATATATCAAGAATATGCCAACACAAATCCCAAGGAGATCTAGTGGTCCATAATGATGTACAACAAAGGAGGGTCCACCGACAATTGGCCAAGAGACCCTGCATATCTAATTAGATATAGTCATCCAAGCCAAGAGCAAAAACTAACTGAAACAGAAGAAGGATAAAAGGAAATATTTTAGTTTGAGCTGATTAGACAAGAGCAAGACAGTTAAGCACACAAGCTGAAAAGCCGAGCCAAGACATCTTTCTACCTTAAGGTAGGTTCAACCCAAGGAAAAAATCTAGTTCCTCGCCATCATCAACCGTCCTATGGATGCCCCTGATATTCCTCATAAGAGATCAAGAATTAGTAGTACAATAGAGTTTCACAGTCACCGCAAAGAGCTTCTTAGTCAAGGAATGAGCCATCCATCAAATTAGAGTGATTCAAACTTTGTTGAATTGCTTAATATGATTCTGCTGATAAGAGCACCTTGTGTAGGGATTAAGAGTCAATAGTCATAGTAGATCAGTAGACCGACAATTTCTAGAAATTTGAGTCAATCCTGCCAACTTGAAGCTAATCAAAATCGGCAACTAGCTGCACCAACTCTGCATATCTAAACCAATTTGACTTATTAAGTCAAAGTTATCCTAGTCTAGCTAATTAAGCCATAGGTCAGTTGTGCAATGAGCTTATACATATGAAATATCAAAAATATCATATCCATCAAAGCAGGGGCAGAAATGTAATATCATAACTTGAATCATCTCCTCTTGATATAAGGAGATTATTTTATCAGAAAAGAGTAATAGGTAAGACGTTTTTCTATCCACTTATTCTTCATCTCTCTCTATCTTTTATTCTCTCTTTTCTTATGTTTTAATCTTTGTGGCATGATTCACTAATAAACTAGGATTTAACATCCTAGTAAAAGGCATGGTGAGAATGGATCATGTCACAGACATAAAGAGGAGCATCACACAGAGAAGAAATCGATAATAATGACACTAATAAAATGAAGAGCATTAGAGAGTTTTCAAACCAGCAAGTTCAGGAGTTGATGAAGTAGATGTTGGATTCCATCCAAAAGGCATGGACTTGGGGAAGGGAGCAACTTCCTTGAGAGGAAGGGCAAGCGCCTAACTGATGAAGAGAACCCTTAGACATAAACAGAGAAGGAGATTTAAATTTCTTCAATAGTGTTGGGTCGACATTGATTGACAGGGGTTAGTTCAGGCATACTGAAAACCTCTATAACCAGAGAATGTATTATCTCAAAAAAATTTTTAGGCTAAGCTCCAAGAGAGATTTAGAATCCCTTCATTTGAATCCTAAGAGGGTTGGTTGGACTGATCTAACCAATTGCATATCCTCATTCAAGTTAACAATATGCTTAATTAGGATCACTGACGCACTAAGGTGTTTTTTTTCTTCACTGCACCATGGGAGTCAGCCCTCGGTTCAGTGATTTGTCATTGGGAGTGATTGCCACATTTTCCGACTTCAAGCAGATGTTTGTGGCATATTTTATCAGTACCCAAAAGTTGTAGAAGAACTCACAAACCCTTTTATAGATCCAATAAAAGAAAAATGAGAGCCTCTGCTTTTTTTATCATCTGCTTCCAGAAGAAGATGCTGGAGGTGCGAGATTTAGAGCTCATTGTGGTTCATGGCACCGTAGCTCAAGGGATAAAAGAATGGCCTTTTTGGTATGCATTGAGCTAGCAAACAACTATATCTCTGTCGAGAAGTACAACTCCACCCCTACTTCATCTAGAGGAGAACCTTCCACCCATCAGATGCATAAGAGGGATTTTGAAGGCAACATATAGAGATCAAGATATGATTCACATTTTTCCACCCGTCCATGATATGAAGACCATTAGCTACCCTAGAAACATAGAGGTACCACAAGATCTTACAATCGAGGGGGCAGACTCAATATCCTAACCAGTGCTCACTACAACAAGAAATCATTTTCCAAACAGGAATTGATGAAATTGACTCTATTGAGATTCTTGATGAGACCGATATAAAAGAAGCCATCCAAAATAATGAGTACTTTTAGAAAGTGTCATCAATGAAGAGAGGAGCTTACCTTCAAGATTCAAAGAATTACAACA
This sequence comes from Phalaenopsis aphrodite, assembly GCA_003013225.1. Taxonomy (NCBI): domain Eukaryota; kingdom Viridiplantae; phylum Streptophyta; class Magnoliopsida; order Asparagales; family Orchidaceae; genus Phalaenopsis; species Phalaenopsis aphrodite. Next base: position 4,203,729 of record NEWO01000009.1, read on the forward strand.
CAAACAATCAAGACCACGATGATGATACTGAGAAACACTAACACCTCTAGAGTCTAATTAAAAAGTTAATTAGAGCTGGAAAGCTCAAGTAATTTGTAGCTCTTGGAGCAACGACCTAGCTGTAGGGTAAAGCTCCATAGGAAGGAATTTTAGATGAGCTTGTCCGAGCTCACACCACCACATCACTCGTTAATTTTTGTCATCTTTTAAGGAAGAAATGATTCATCTCACAAAGCCAAATTAAAGAGGCTTTGATCGGGCAAACTATGCACAACCGACATTGCATCTAGATGCAAAATACATCCTACAATCACATTCACCTTCATTGATCTATCTCCAAAGAGAATCCTTACAATTTTCCAAATATCATCATGGTGTTGATCAACAACTACCAAATTGATAACATCCATATTGGCATCAGTAGCTTTATGAACATTTTGTTTAACAAAATGTTTGATATGACGTGTCTCAAAAATGATCGGCCGACTGCAGCTACAAGAGGTGCTCTGCTGAGAGGAAGAAAGCCTTAGAAACTATTTTCATGCCATTTACCAGTGGGGGAATGACAAGGAGTTCACAAACATAGAGGATTCCCTAATTATCGACTCGCCATCAACTTATAATGTTGTATATTACCTCAATGTGCCACATAGCGATACAATTTCTAAGTGATAGAGAGTTAATCGCCAGTTAATGCAACCTATACAAATCCTACACTTGCTAGATCCAGGCGACCAGGAGTGTCAAATTGGAGCTACTTGAAATCAGATTCCTACATGAATGAGGTCTGAAGACCAGGAAGGCCACTCATAAAATTCTAAAAATCGAAGGTGAGCTTTGTAAATTTTTCATAATTTGTGAAACTTTTGATGTAAGGTCAAGAAAAATACTGGTGATCGACCCACCCCTGTTTCGTCTAGAGGAGAGCCTTCCACCCATTAACCACAAGAGAGGGCTCTCAAAGTAAACATATAGAGATCAAGAGATGAATTAAATTCTTCCACTTGTCCATGATATGAAGACAATCAACCACCCTCAAAATACAGAGGGACCACCAGATCTTACAATCAAGGGGGTCATACTCATTATCCTAACCAGTGGTCAGCTCACTACAAAAAGCAATCGTTGCTCAATTAAGAACTGATGAAATTAACTCTATTGACAGTCTTGATGACTGAGATAGTGGAGCCATCCAAAATAATGAGTACTTTAAGAAAGTACCACCAATGAAAATTGTCACTTACTTTCAAGATCCAAAGAAGTACAACACATACTACCAAGGCCATGACCATAATATAGATAAATACATACACCTTCAAAGCCTAGTTAAAAAGTTTATAAGAGCTGGAAAGCTCAACTAATTTGTAGCTCCAGGTGCAGCGATCTAGAGTTAGTATAAAGCTCTTGTGGAAAGAATTTTGGATGAGCCTATCCAAGCTCACACTATCCACATCACTGGTATAGTTTCTATCATCTTTTCAGGATGAGAAGATTCATCCCTCCAAGTCAATGTGAATAGGCTTTTATCAGGAAAACAATGTGCAACAACCATTGCTCCAGATGCAATATACATCCCTCAATCACTTTTACCGTCATAGATCTACCTCTAATTGGAATCCTTATAATGATCCAATTATCATCATGGTGTTGATCAACCACTACCAAATAGATAACATCATTATTGACACCAATATCTTTATGAATATTTTGTTTAAAGGGATGTTCAATATGACCGGCTGAGTGCAGCCACATGACCACTCTATAGGTTCTCTAGCTAGAGGAATAAAGCCTTGGTATTTATCGCTCTAGCATTTACATGTGGGGAAATGATAAGGATTTCACAAACATAAAGGTTTTCTGGTGATCGACCCATCGTCAACTTATAACGTTGTCTTCAGTCACTCTTTGCTTAACAACTTTAAAGACGCTACTCAACGTGCCATATAGCGATAAAATTTTTAAGTGATAGAGAGGTGATCACCATTTAAGGTAACCTAGAGAAATTCGACACCAGCTAGCTCTGGGTAAGCAGGACTGTCAAACATGAGCTACTCAAGATTGGATACCTACATGAGGGAGGTCTCAAGGACAGCAAGGCCGCTCTAAAATTCTAAAGATCAAATGTAAGCTTGGTAAAATTTTCATAATTTGTGAAACTTTTGATGTAAGGCCAAGGAAAATACTAGTCAAAACCCTCCCAGAACATCGTGACGTCATTGCTTAGTATGCAGCCAAGATGTCAGGATTTAGATCAACTTCACCTACCATTGCCTGAATATCACCCCTTTTGCTTGGTCAGTAAAGCATAAGATAAGGTCCTTCATTGTTACTTCAGCTGAGCCAATTAGGGAAGTAGTCCAAAAGTTGCTGGAGGCTATAGGTACATTTGGGATGTCCAATATATGACCCAGGCATTGAATAGATTCATAGTGCAGAAGTTTAACGACAAGTTGAGGATGTGTGCGGACTTCACCAACTTAAACAATGCTTACCCAAAAGATAGTTACCCTCAACCTCAGTTTGATGCTCGCATGAATTCAACGATTGATCACTTAGTAATGAACTTTCTCGACACATTTTCTAGCTACCATTAAACTAAGATGCATTTGAACGACACAGAAAAAATTGCATTTGTTCCTAGCGAGGGTGTATTTTGTTAGAGGGTAGTCCGTTGAGCTTAAAATATTAGGGCTATATCCAGTGATTTATAAAAGTAATTTTTCTAGATGGAAAATAAAAAAATGTTGAGGTGTATGCAGGTAATTTGCTTGTTAAAAAAAAAGCCCAAAGAATACATAAAATACTTAAACAAGATTTAGAAATGCTAAGAAAATTTAACATGAGACTTAATCCTCTTAAATGCATCTTTGGAGTGTCAACTTGCAAGTTCATCGAATACCTCTTAACCCCAGGGGGAATAAAAGTCAATTATGAAAAAGTACAAGCACTGCTCGACATGTCATCCTCTTAAAACAACAAAAAAATGCATAAACTAACCAGTAAGATTGTAGACCCAAGCAAATTCATCTCTAATTCTAGTTAAAAGTTTACAACATTCTTCAAAATTTTAAGGAAAGCAAAAAACTTTGTTTGTTCGGAAGAATGGAAACAAGAATTTATGAAGCTAAAGGATTCCTGTGTCACCATCACTCTTCTAGAGCTCAGAGCCGAATAAAGAACTTTCCCTATACTTACGGGTTGGACCTGAACCCATCAGCTTGGTTTTAGTTCTAGAAAATTTGAGGAAGAAATTCTCGATCTACTAAATCAACTGGGTCCTCTGAGACACCAAGCTCATGTAACTTATTATGAAGAAACTAACATTTCCCCTCATTATTTATGCTTACAAGCTTCAACCATACTTCCAGACATATCCTATCAGGATCACAACCAATCATCTACTCAAGTCCATCCTCACTCGACTAGTGGATTTCAATTGTTTTCGCAAATGGGTGGTGGAGATCAATGAGTTTTGACATCTTTTATATACCGTAAATTACGATCAAAGCATATATCATACCATCGTTATGAAAATTTTTTTTTGAACTGAGTGTGCCAAGTGAAGGATTACCAACCGACAGCTAGACTTAGATATTGCACATTGATGGAGCTTCAACCCAAACCAGAGCAAGGCTCAGTCTCATGCTGACAATTACATTCAAGGAGAACCTATATCATCTATTTGAGGTAAGTTCTAAGTTACAAATAATAAGGATTAGTATGAAGTTCTAATTGTCGGAAGACACTTTACTTATAAGATGGGCACTTAGAGCTCCATGTAAAATTTGACTCCCATATGATTCTAAACCAATTGAACGTGTAGTTCAAAGTTCAAGATGATATGCTGGCTAAATACTTGAGCAAAACAAAGATTGAGAATGAGAAGTTCAAAGATTTTAAAATCAAGCACATCACCCGGGAGGAGAACTAAATAGCAGACTCTTATCCAAATGCATCCACTTGGGAGAAGGGATGCCTCAGAGACTTATGCAACCAATCATTGAAGAAGCCAATGCAATGGAACTAGAAACAGTAGGGCTAACAAGCTATGTTGACTTCTACACCCTATATCTTGAAACCAAGGAATATCAGAGGACTCTACCAACCAAAGGAGGTTTAAAATAAAAGCTACTCAATATCTACTAATCAAGGGAAAGCTTTTCTGAAGATCAATCACATTGATATATATGGGTGCATAAAAGAAAAAAGGCAGAAGAGGTCCTTTGGGAAATGCATTCACGTGAATGTGGGAGCCACCCTCGAGGTTATTTAATTTTTTTCTGCCTCCAAAAAATACTCAATGTGTTGGTTATTGCTTGCACAGAAACCAAAATTTGGTATTTATTATCTAATATTTTTTATTAAATCTTCAACAATTTGATCACTATATCAGCAACGACATAAATTTGCTTTTTCATAGTTCTATTTATTTACCGACTCTAAATTTTTATCGTGTTGCACTTGTAATTGTTTTTTCCTCAAGAATAAACACAATTTTTTCCTTCTAAAATTCAAAATTTAGGATATTTTTAAGAGAAATTTGTGGTTTATGCCTACCTTTCATTAAAAGAAATAAATAGTTACAATCTATTTCAATGGATGGGAGACAAAAGCACGGAAACTTATATGTGAATTTCAAAGTATTTGGTGATATTGTAGTGCTATTTTATCATAATATCATTATAATACCATCAAATATCACCAAATATATACCTATATGTACACATTTTACCCACACGTAATATTTTTTTCAACTTATATAGGATAGCTCCCTCCAAAGTTATCCATGCTTATGCCTAAAAAAACCGATAGGTTAGCTAAAACAGGTCCTTGTTCCTGAAAAAAATCAAATTATAAAAGTATTATTTTTTTATTTTTTATTCTTATTTACCTGCATATCTAACACAAAAGTATGGGATATATATATATATATATATATATATATATATATATATATATATATATATATATATATATATATATATATGAGAGACATGCATGTTACTATGAATATTTAGGTGATGAGCTTGTAAATGAATAGAATTTAATGTTATGCATGTAAATGCCTTTTTTCATCATATGTTAGGAGATAACAACATATGTTAGGACATAAGATTTCTCCTTAATTGATGATTAGTAAATAAACATGATTAGCACTTGCTTCACAATTGCTTCCCAGTTTTCTTCCTGCTATGAGTCTTTTTATTAGCTGTTAAATATAGTTTAAAAAATCATATTTTTTTAATTACTTAAAGTATGAAATTAAAATTTTCATTTTCTAAGGAGTTTTAAAGATAGTTGTAGAGTTAAAAAAATATTTTTTTTAATTTATTTTAACTAAATACAAAATAGTTCATGAAATTATGGGGTTGGTTGAATCAATCATTATTTAATTGAAAAACTAAAGGATGTATTAAAATGCCTACATATATCTAAAAGTTAATTATATGTTACTAACATTAATATTACAAATGTATTAGGATAGATATTTTATATATAGATGTTCTTTTAATTAAGATATTTAGTGTTAAAGGAAAAATTGAAGATATAGTAGTGTGAACCTAGAAGTTCAATTAAAATTCTCATTGCTTTTATCAACTAAGCTTGCTTGCAAATATGTTCTAGTTTGACTCCTAGAGGGTCTTAGTGCCACCCCAAATACTAGGCATCATAATCGTAGAATTGTGGTGCGACGACCCCGATAGGAAAGTTTGGTTTTGAAAATGATTTATTTGAGATTTGAAAATATTTTGTTTTGGATTTTATTTTAGTTTAAAGACTATTTTCTATTAGTTTTTTTTTTTAATTCGAAAATGTTTTTATTTTTGATTTGTTTAAATTTGAAAATATTTTTATTCTACGTTAGCTTTAGTTTTGAAAGTATTTTATTTTGGTTTTAGTTTGAAATTTTTTTTAGTTTGTTTTGTTTACTTTAGGTTTTTGTAGTTTTTACTTTTCGGTTTGCTTTGAGTTTGAAAATATTTTGCTCTAGGTGGGTTTTAGTTTTAGAAACATGATTACTAAAATATAGCAAAAGACTATTAAACTAAACATGATAATATTATTTTTCAAATGCAGATAGCGTATGTCAGGAGCTAGGTTGTCCCTCGGTATACTCTTCATGCTCGGTCATTCTCGGCGATAGAATCTTCCAGCCAATCCGCCCACCGGAAGAAGTCACAATTCTTCGTGACTCTCCGCTGACACCTGTAGAGCTGTCTCCCGTAGCTATGTGACTGACTAGATGTCAACAGGAAACTTTGAAGTCCACACTGGCACTGCAATCCTCAGGAGTTCTCATGAAATCATAGAGCTCATCATTCCATAGTGCTTCAAAAGACAATTCATTAGTCATAACACAAATAAAATTTGATAAGAGTAGTAAATATTTACAGCTTTGTGTAGGAGTGAGGCCTCATAGAACTCATTACACCAACAAACAAATATGTCGCTACAAGAAAACGGTATACCATATAATAATAGGGTTCTTGGTTGTCTTTAAACTCACGTAAAACCAAGGTCATGTGTGTCACATATGCAAATCACCAAAAAAGGCTATCCAGAAGAACCTAAAAAATGGAAGCACCGAAAAGAAGATAGGAACTTGATTGCCTTCATTTGGATTTCACATATGACATTGCTGACCTCACTTTTGGTTGAGGTTTAGTTTTCCCTCTTTAGTAGCCTGAGATCTAGCCATAGGACTTTCATATTGACTATTCCTAGAAAACTAGAAAGGAACCCTCACCATTAGGAACTCCAAACTCCTCTTTGCTCAACTTGAAGTTCCACATATAGGTCCTAACCTCTAGCACTTAGTAGGTGGGTCAGTATGGGGGATCTCAAGGAGAGTCCCTATGGAACTGTTTGACCTTAGAGTTGACTATGAGGGAGGAAGCAATTCTCCAAGAAAAGTTGAGGAAGCAATTCACAGTCTACTACATCAATCGCAAACATGAAATGGATCGATCTAAGAGATCTCACTAATCCATTGTAAAAAGTTTGAATTATCAACCAATCTGGTGACGAATGATGTGAGAACTTCTTAAGAAGATCTTTAAATCTCTCTTAAGCCTTATATATCGACTCTCCATCAATCTGACAAAATGATGTTATGTTATTTCTAAGTTTAGCAGTTTTTGATGGAGGGAAATATTTGGATAGAAATTTCTGTGAAAGTTATCCCCAAGTTCTAATAGATCCAGGTGCTAACGAATTTAACCACATCTTAGCCTTATCCCTAAGTGAAAAAGGAAAAAAAGTCTAAGTCTAACAACATCATTCGAAACTCTGTCATATTTAAAGGTAGCACAAAGTTCTAAAAAACTAGCGAGGTGTAAATTAGGATCTTCATTTGGTGTACCTCCGAATTGATTGTTTTGTATCATTTGGATAATAGCAGGTTTGAGCTTAAATGAATTAGCAGCTACATCAGGATTTTGGATAGATAAGTGAATTTCATCTACTGTAGGATTTGCATAATCTCATAGAGGTCTAGGTAGATGTTCATTTTCTATTCCTTGATTGTTCACATTATTTTCCATTGTGTCAGGATTTCTAAGTTTTTTTTAGTTTTTTTAATTCTCCTAACAGTACGTTCTAATTCCGAATCATAGGGTATAAGATTTTCAGGTTCAAATTTACGCATATAATTGAAATTAGTATATTGAAAAAACAGTTAACTAAATATGAAAATAAGTTGTAATTCAAGTAAAAGTTTTTTAATAATCCTAATTTGTCTGTTACTCTAATTATGATTTTTTTTTAAATCTAATTTTTTACTCCTCGGCAACGGCGCCAAAAACTTGACAGTGACTTTATATATGCTTAAAAATATAAGAATTTGATATTGTTGCCAGAAGATTTAAATCCCCGACAACGGCGCCAAAAACTTGACAACGGTTATAGATTTGATAAAGAAGTGTATAAAATATTCAATAATTACAAAGTCACACTTATCAACGCATGCATACGTATCACTCAAGTAATACAGGGCTCTAATGTAGTCCTAAATATCGATCCCACAGGGAGTAATATTAGAGGCTACGAACTAAGCTATAAAAATCAATACTTAATTACAACAATATAATTCAAATTGCATATTTGTCACTAATAGGCAATTGAAATAAAAATGTAATTTTAATAAACTCTTAATTAACTAATTCTACTAATAAAGTTTCTAATGTGAAGTTCAATATATAAGAAAACATCATTCTTCTTGTCAAGAATTTTAAGTGAATGGATAACTTGAATTAGTTCAAATTGTATTGTGTCAAATAGGAGCATACCTATTCTTTACCCTTTGGACCAGGCATAAAGATCATTGACTAATCCTATGCTTGGTTACTGAATCTGCGGCTAGGCTGGGAGGATACCGGCTCTCACTTCGGAGCTCTCACGTTCCCCTCGCCTGAGGGCTAACACTACACTTCATCACCCAAACGATAGGACCGAATTGACGATTTTAATCTCTCACTCTAAAATCTCTAATTCTACGCCGATAATTTTTACTTCCCTATTTATTTGCACCCAACTTTCAAGGATTTTGACCTCCCTAAATCTTGGATGTAATTTTCACTTTAGTTGTAAAACTCAACATATTTTAACAAATCAATTGGCCAGATTGAAAGTAAATTATGATTGAAGTGAAAAGATCATCACAACTTCTTTAACATTCTCATGTCACAATCAATTCAAATCACCATTTCACAAAATCTCAAGACAAGGAGAAAGACAGAAAAAATTACTCAGAACTCATGGAGAAGATACGATAAAACTTGGAATTTATATATATAAGAAAAGTCATACAAACTTCAATAAGTAAATACAACTTATATTTAATTCATCCCCAAGCAAACTCCTCGAAGTTCCTCTGAATCTCTTCATTTCCTTACAGCACACAGAATTCTCCTTCAAAGTGGCAAGGAGGAAGAAATCTCTCAATTTTCTTCTACTCTTACAATCTCTCGAAGAATTTCTCACAATACTAACCACTCTCTACACTCTAATGGGATCCAAAAACAACAAAGACTCCAACAGACACCCCAACACCCCTTGGACACACCAACAAACACCAAATTGTTGCTTTTAAAGTTGTAGAAGAGTTTTCAAGAGTTGCCCAAGCCTCCCATAAAAAATCGTTCACATTCAATGCATCTGTTGAGTGAACCGACGTGCTCGCTGTCGGCGGCCTTGATGGCCCTGTCGGCAGACTTCTAGAGATATTTAATTCTGGACTCTCGGGAAAAACTCATAGTAGTCAGCGTCGAGCTCGTCATCGGCCGCGTTGAGCTCACTGTCGACGCCAAAGATCAAATCTTCATATTTTGATTTTTTTTCTCCAAATTCGCTCATTTTTGCATATTTTTGCTCCAATGACCATAATTCAACATACCTGCAATAAAACATAAAAATACCTTTCTTTAAAGTGCAATATCATTAAAATCAATGTAAAATAGGTATGAAAATCTCAACATATTTTTCTTTGGTCACCCACTTCCAAGTGCACTCACACTCCGGGAGGTCGTGCAAGTGTACGTGTCATATCAGTAATATCGGGTTTTTGAGTCTGAAATGTAAATCCCACAGGTAACTAGGGAATTAGACATATGAGAAGTTCTATCCTACTAGGTTTAGTTCTTAGTTTGGAATTTAGATTAGTGTAGAGTACTACAAACTAATACTATTGTATTGCAATCAGTTTTTAAAGGTTGAATCCTACAGAAGTCATACTTATCCTAATTGGATTGGTGATTATCAAGTTATAGAGTTATCTTCCCTTGCAATGATATAAGTAGAGTGTAGGAAATTTAAAGAGTCAATTGTGAATTTAGCTTGTGATAAATTGCAGCAACTCTTTTCTGTACCCTCTTTTGAGTACATAAAGAAGGTTGGTTAAATTGGCTTTAATTCCATAAATCCCAACTTGAACCTATCAAAGAGTATTTCCCTAACATTTACATCTCCCTACAAAGTACTTGCACCATATCATATAGATCAATGTGAATAACCTAGTTATTTTACCATAGCTCTCCCATGTCATAATGGATCACAAAACATCTTAACAATTCAGAAAATGAAGCATAAAAAATTACTCATCACATTAAAAACTTAAAAACAATTTTAAAAATATTTTGCACCTCTACACATCCTACTTAATCATCATAAGGAAAAGTAAAAGAGAACTACTAATAAAGGGTGAAGAACACACCACGAGGCGTCATTGTAAATAAGAAAATCCACTAAATAATTGTGTTTATAGAAATACAATAATAAAAATAGACAATACTTAGCTTTCTCTTCTTTACAAAGCTTTCAGAATGCTCCGCTCCCCCAAGGATCTCCTAATCTCTTGCTGTTTTCCTGAATACTCTCTTCATAATAGAACTCAATTCCTCACCAATTGACCAATGAAGACCTATCCTACTCAACCCTCCAACAATTCTTGCTTCTCTATTACAAAGATACATCCAATAGGTTGTATACCATACTCATAAAAGCTACTTGGTCGGCTGAGTGACTCCCCACGAACTATGATCAAACTACCAGAAACTGCCTCTAGCAGTTGCTGACATCTAGGCACCAGAGCTGGCGCTTAGGTTCCAGTCTCTCAGTTGGC
>NEWO01000009.1:4217193-4244090 GCA_003013225.1 Phalaenopsis aphrodite
CACCGCACTTGTACACATAATTACAAAACTATGGGTCTGTTTGGTGCAGCTTGTGTGTTTCAGAATAAACTGCTTATCCTAAAACGTGGCCCGTGAGCCAGTCACGGGGGTCGACCCGGGGTCTGCGTTTAGTGTAAAAACTCAAATACAGTTTCAGATAAGCTGGCGAAACGTGTCAACCAAACGGTACAACGGCGTTTTGAAAACGCCGCTCACACTTATAAGCTGCCCCAAACGGACCCTATTGATTTTGAACTTGAATCATTTTTTCAAACATTCCATTAATGACAAATTGTTTACATTCAAAATAAATTTAAGAAAATTAAGTTATAAACTATATATTCGGCCGACGATGTCGACTTTGGTCCATATGTTAAATAGATAAATAAATAATCATAAAAATTAAGGTTTAATTTTTATCTTTAGAAATGTCATAATTTGGATTAATATAGCTCCTATAATTAATGTGGCCAAATGTTTCCCACATGTTGTTGGACAAGCTGCATTCTTAATTTTATACTTGTGGGGTAATCCCTCGTATTCATGAGAACGTTTAAGTGGGTTCTGTCTGACATATATAGGAAAGGCTACAGTTGAATCCGATTTTGTTAGGTGGATTACACCCAAGGAATAAAGTGTAAAATATGAGAAAGAGCGAGCGCACATGCCCGATAGAGAGAGAGAGTCTTTTTACCACCAATCTATTAGTCTTTTACTTTAGGAATGATTCTCTATTAATAGATAAAATGGGGGAAGAGAAGATTTAATTACTTGCTTGCCCTTGCATTAATGGGGGCATTACAGAATAGTTTGGTAAGAAAAAATGAATAAAGATTTAAATACACGTGTAAATGGGAGCTTTTTTTGCCAGTCATCCATATGTGACTGATAATTCAAGTAGGCGAGAGGCCGGTCTGCAGGCTTTGTTTAGTCTAAGTGTTAGTCCGACTAAATGCTTGTCGGTTGGCTGAATGTTGATCGATCAATCTTTGTTCATTGATCGACTTATGAAGTCTGTCAATCGTCTTTACATTCTTCCTCAGGGGAAATGAGCAAACAAAAGCTCTTGGTTTGTGTGATGTGTACTTTACTTATTGGTAGGTCCATTTTGACCAGTCTTACTTTGACCTATCAAATTTCTTCAAGATTCGCATTGTCGTGTTCTTAATGTACGTCCACCATTAGAAATTTATATTCATGCTATTTTGCATTCACCTAGAATCTCACATTTCTAACCCTTTTTGCAAAAAGAAGGAAAATCAATTTGAACTTAGCTTAAACCTCTTTTCAAACTTAGAATTCAAACATTAGCCTTAAAATAGAATTTAAATTTATTTTGAACATGATCCAAACTTTTTAAATTTCATATCAGACTTCAGACTAAGTTGGAATATCGCTCAATGTTTTTTTTCATACCTAGATAACCAATTTTCGCTTCAAAATAGAGCTTAAATTTTGATTTAACTAGGTAAAATTTTGTTAAAGCACGAAATTATAGGTTTGCACTAAGTTCTAACATTTTTTAAAACTTATTCTTTGCACCCACAGAGTTGTGAATAGCCTCCAAGTAGAGGTTCAAAAGTTAGTTTAAGCGAGGTTCTAACCAATGGATTAAATCTCATAACAACCCATGATATATTGCCTGAACCCTTTTATCATATATATACACACATTCATTTTAGATGCTTTATTATCAATATAGATGTTCCAACTAAATTTTCTTGTGAAGAAACATTCTAATGCTTGTGCTCCATCACATATCTTGAATGTGATGGATAAAAGTATAAAATAGATTAAAATCCATGATCTCTATCAGAAGGATACTCTTTCACTCTTCAATCAATTTCTTAGTGATGCATCCATGTAGTTCACTGGGGCCTTAACTAAACAACTTCCCCATAGATAGGCTCATAATGTAAGATAATATGGTTATTTATATATTATCACTGCTAAAGGTATGAATGGGTGTCATTTTGTCACACTATTAGCCCAAAATGGTATTTTTGTTGCAGAAAGTGGAATGTAAAGCCATCTATTAACTTATTATAACTTCACTCTTAAATTGTAATTCCACCTAAGAATAGGGAAACCAAGGCTCCTAACAAGTACCCTTAAGTGACCACATAAGAATTTAAACTATAACTACTAATAAACTAATAATGAAACCATGTAATCATGCCAGCACTATCATCCTACTTTTTAAGTCAGTCTTAATTTCAATCAATTCATCTCCTTTATAACCTTTTTAATCATAAAATTTTCATTATATGGTAGTCTCTAATGCAACACTCTCAACAATTTTAATGATTTCAATTTATTCAATGATTCAAAATCTACCTCGAGCTTCTTCCTTAAATGCTCTTACAGAAAGACTGTATCTTATTATTTTTATGAGCTAACTTATGAAATAAAATGTGTTGACTAAAATTTAGGGTTCTTTAATCACATGTTTTTAACTAGATACCTTACACTATAAACATCTTGCTATTTTTCATATACATTGACCGCATTTCCACACAATATCATTTAAACTATTGATCTCTATTTGCCCATAAAACCTAACTCCTAATGTGGTTTCCTATTCTTCATCCTCTGAGTCTCTATCGTATAAAACCTAACTCCTATGCCAAAGACGTATCACATGAGCATACTCGTTTCGAAACATATAAAAGTATAATAAAGTTATACAGAGCTACACTGCTTCCAGAAAAAATATGTTGGTCGCATAATCTCTCTTTCATCAACCCCTGTAGACCTATATAGTTCACTGAGTAGTGATCAGACCCTACTCCAAATGCTATAAGCATCTTTCAAATAGTTTATGACATTCACCTAAAACAACTTCTTCTAATTATCGTGCCAACATAGGGAATAAAATTACATTTATCTAAATTTCTTATTTATGTGATATATATTGACATAACTACTAATTAGTTTGAGAAAATTAATTGAAATTGTTTGTAATGAACAAAAAATTACAAATTTGAATATAAGTAGATTGAGTATTACAAAAATTAGCATAAAATTATCAACCTCAAAGAAATAGTGCAAAAATAGGATTAAATGGATATTTTAAATATTTTAAATTAAGAATTATTTTTGTGATTAATTTTATGATTAATTTAAAAAATAAAATTGCTCATGGACTATACCTCTTTGGATAAACCAACAAACCTCAGGGCTAAAATGCAGTCTTTTTATAAACATTTTGCCTTGTATTTTTTGGGAAATTTACATTGGGAGCACACAATTCTTATATTTACATATCTAACACCCCAATTTTTATATTTACACATATAACATTTTAATGCCTTAAATATGCATGGAAAAGGGTATTTATCTTTATTGAGGTGCTAGTAATGCTATTATTGATGTAATATGAGGGTAAATTTGAAATTTTCGGACTGAGATATATATAAAAAAATATGAATTGAGTGCAGTGTATAATCCCTATAAATTTCCGCTTAAAATTACTATAGGTTTGATTTCATCCCTGCAATCAAGTTGACAGGCTGCTCGAGGTAGCCGCAGAATGATTTGTTGACATGGTAGGTGGTTAGGTGCAATATCTATTTCAAATTTCAGTGTTCAGCTCATTTGGGCTCGAAATTGGTTCGTTAAATTAAAATTGAAAAAAATTGATGTAAAATGTGAGATTCGAATCTGGATCAAATCTATACAAAAAAAAAACACCAACCACATTGCCACATGAGGTGTTATGATTTAAACTTATACATAAATATATATAATACATTATTATATAAATAATATATCTAATATAATGTTATATAAAAAGTTATATAATTTTTTTTTCGAGTCATTTCGAGTCGAACACGAGCAAACAAACTGTTGTTCTTGTTCAGCTCGTTTACATTTCGATCTTAAAAATTTGTTCTTGTTCGGCTCGTTAGACTTAACGAATGAGCCGAACACGAACTGTTCACGAACAACGAGTCAAATTGACAACCCTAATTAAGAGTTATATCCGCTTTATATTCCTATAAATTACAGACCGTAATCTCCAAATTTGCCGACTACATCAAATTGTCAATATTTTATTGATTTTATCCTTCTAAGAAGCGGCGCTCTGCGATGCTTTTTGACATACTAGAGCCATAAATGTCGTCGCTTTTAATCATTTAAGCTAGGGGATAATGATTGCCAATCTACAGCAATCTATGTTTTTGTATCAGTGCTACTAAACTAAGGAATGGCCAAAATTTTGCTGAATTATTGCAGTAAAGGACAATATATGTTGACTATAATTTGTTGGCATTTAATGCTTAGGAACATGACTATAGACTTAATAAAAAGCTGTAATTATTTGCTAAGAATATAATACATGTGAATGATGATTTACACATAATCTATCATATTAGCATTAAAAGGCAGCACTTTTTAATAGAAGGAAATCTACATGCATACAATGCAATTCTTATGTACATAAGTTTCTAACACCAACAAAACTTGCAACATCTTGGGGCTATAAATATAAGCATGAAGATGTGTATTGAACATTTAAAAAGATAGTGATGATATTTTTTTATGTGATGTTAAAAGATTTTAGAGGTATGGATGTAAATAATAAAGTTTGTATATGCCACATTCATTGAATATACAGATGAGCATTCCATAAGAATAGTCTATTGTCATCTCAATTTTGGACTTTATATTGACTCTGATTTCATATTTGTTTGCCTTTACAACATCTTTAACCCCGCAATACTTTTATGATCAATGGACTTTTTGATCTGCGTTATTGTTTTTGCTACATTGATATATGAACATGCTTTCTACCAGGAAGAAAATTTGGGGGTGACATATATGTATTATTGAAGTCTTGGTGTTAGATGTGCACATATATTGGGATTGAATGGTATGTATAAGCACTTGTTTCATTCCATCTTATTCACCTGATTTATATCATGATTATTTTAGGTTTCTTTAAGCTATTTTATTCTATAGAAATTTTAAACATTGAACTCCGAAAATTCACATCCAACTCTTGCAAGTTTACGATTATAGGTCAAATTGTTAGAAGAAAGATTAAATTTGAGATAAGACTGCTCAGATATTTAACTCATTTTTTGAGAACTCTAAGATCAAATTCCAAGATTATTATAGGTGCAAGCCTCATTCTTAATTACATTTCTCAAAGATAAAAAGGAAATTTTAATTAAAACTAGTTGATATGGAAAAAAAATGATCAAGTTAAAGTAGTAATAGTTTTAGTTTTAGATTAAGAAAATTTATTGTAAATAACTTAAGGTTGATAGTTGTGGAATGATAAGGAATGTGATTAAGATCACATAATTCTATTATCCAGGGCTATCATGGATCTTAGTCTTCCTATAAAGAATGGAGAGTCGATCCAACATGAATAAAAGGTCCATATAAGCAACCATGAGCTACATCATGTGGGGATTTATTCGACCTAGGTTGAATGCCTGCTTAAGAGGCTAATATTTTATTTTTGTTTGGTAAGATAGACCTTTGTGCTCAGTCAACCAATAATCCTCAAGCGATTAGAGAACTTCAAACTTTAGCTAGAAGCATATCTTAATGATATCATTTTTTTTCAAGGAACCTAGTTAAAAGGCCTTGCTCATAACCATATTTTAATGATTCCTTATTACAGAAAATTTACTAGGTTAAAAAATACATGCCACATCTTTATTGACACACAATTTTTAAGATTGATCATAATTATACAATTAATATGGTATCAGATCTTTATGAAACAAGGTTATCATAAAATCATCACCCTTGACAAGTTGGTGTAAAGGATGAATGATTTGTTGCTTTAAACTTAGCATAATCATTTTTTACTTATAATTATTTTAAATTTTTTTCAAGTTTCGAGCCCAAAACATTTAGCTTTACAATTTGGGGGCATTTAGATTATAGGGCCCTCTCTATTTTAGGTTTTTCGTTACATAACTATCATTTGGAAATTTGAATGATTTATTTTTGTTTTCTTTACTTTGTTAGCTCCAATTATTTATTTTAAGAGATTCAATTTCGTTATCTGTATATTGTTTGAGTTTGTTCAGATATTTGCTACATTATAAAACTTTTCGACTCTACCCTTATAAGTAGATAATCATGTTTATCTAAGAATTAAATTATAATTGTATTTTACAATTCAGGTGATTCTTTTCATGAAATAATTTAATTTTAAAAAGGAGTTAAATTCATTATGTAATTGAAAAGTAAGAAAATAAAAACATAACAAAATTTACAATGTGGGGGTGAATGCAGTGTGGAGTTGATCATTTTTTGCATGATCTTATAAAAGTAGCATTAGAGATTAATAATGTGACTGGGCTACATAAGCTAGATCTAGATCTACCGCTGAGCTGGATCTGTTAGGTGCAAAGGTGCTGACATTTACGTTGCCGCACTTGAGGTTTGTTGGGTGCATGTGTATGCATGCAGGTGCACATGTGCACATGCAGGAGCTCGTATGTGCACACAAATGCACAGCTAACAGTACAAAATCTAGATTTTCATCTTTTTAGCTCCAAATTCAACTTTTTTTCTTCCACATATGGCATAAGGCTTGTATCCTACACAATACAAAAAAATACATTTCTTAAGCATAATATCGTGAAAAATAATAGAATTAACATGGAATTTAATACAAAAAAATCACATAATTTTACCTCGTATCAATCCTCGAAAACTTACTTATTACTAGCACTCTAATAATCTTATATCTAAACAAGAATTAAAAGTATGTATGGAATTCTCATGTAGCTTTCCGATTATTCAATTAAATTACATAAATGTAACAATGGCATGAAAATCTTATCTCAGGATGGGATTTTCATTAATTTCAAATAAGCTCATCCTCCCTTTGTTTCCCTTCTTCCTAAACCTAGTAAATATGAAATTACTTAATCTAGTGTAATTGAAATTTTTTCATTTCCCAAAGATATTTTTAATTCAATTAGATTCAACTAACCAACCAAACATCCCTTAACCTCTTTTCTAAATATAATATCATAGGAATTTAAATAAGGAGTTTTTAAGTCTTATTTCTTATGAGATAACCATCGCACTAATTTTTTATTGTTATGCTCACCTCAAACATCTTCTTAGAGTTGCTGGCCACTTGTTTTGATTCTTCTTTTTGAATCAATTCATTCATAATTTTGTTTTTGTTTTTTTTTTTAAATTTTTTTCCATTCCATGGTGAATTATGATATCTTGTAGATCCCTTTTTTTTTTAGAATTTTGAATGTCTAATTGCTCTTAAATGATAATTATTAATGTTCTTAATTTTGCTAAAAAATATTATAATTCGTTCAAAGTCAAGATCTAATTAATTTAGTTGGATTGAAACTTAAAAAAAACTTAAAATATGTCTGGTCAACTATAATATTTTAATTACATCTTTTTAATTATTTTAAGACAATTTAGTTACTTCAAGTTATAAGATTATTGGAGATGATCATATTTTACAATATAACTTGAAAGCTTGCCTATAAGATCATTATATCGAAAGCCTAGATATGATCACAATAGGTTTCAGTCATGACCATGCCAACGAAAATGCCTTCATATATGGAAAGAATTGCCTTGCTAAACTTGGAGCAAGTCTATAACAACTTATTCTAGAACACAAAAAGAGCATATTGGGTTGTTGGAGGATGAATTTGGAGATGAGTTTGGAGCTTATATTTTCCCTAGGGTTCTTCTTCCTTGCTTGAGTTTGGAGAACTTAAAGGTTATTTTCTTCCTTATTTCCCTTTATTATTCTTATTTTCCTTAAGAGATCAATGTATGAGATAGAGATCACCTCTTGTTGTGGATAAAAAAAGTTGTTCTTGTAAGTTCAACGGTTGTGTTTTGCTTGCAACAAATGGTTCTCATAGAGCAGTTTTCATTGGTTCTTTCGATATTGTGTGGCTATGTCTCTTTCTTCTCTCTATGATGTAGGTTTTGTGGATTCTTGTCATTTTTCATTTTCCTCATGATATTTTTTTGAGCTTGAATGTCTTCGTGTTATTTGTTAACTTTTTGGTTTTCATTTACTTTTGATCTTGCCAATTAGGAATTTAAAATATTTTTGTGATTTATGAATCCTGCTCATCGCGTACTATAACAAATATGTTAACCACAAAAATAAAGTAGAATAAGCATATTCTAGTTAGGGTTTTACAACCTAGATAGAGGATCCAAAAAACCTTGAGAAATGTCGTGAGGTTAAGATAAACTTAACTTAATGGGTTACTATTTCTTCTTATGACCTATGCATAGACATATGGAAAAACTTCATCCCTGGTTGAAAACTATCATATAGAGGAACATTTAGTAAAATCATGAACCACCACTATACCAGAGTCACAAAGGCATGCATCATATCTTACTTGAAGAATTCTAATATTTTCTACTTTTTCTCCTCAGTTATTTGAGCTCGTGTTTTTATTTTCTATTTGCTGCTTAGAATTATAGAATTTCATCATTGTGTTGTGATCACACTAAGCTAAATTTCTGGAATTAGTGCACTAAATCTTTTTTTTCTATCGGATTATTTATTAGCTCGTTTCTTATGGGATCAAGACGTGGACTCTTAAACTGAATATTAATTGAGATATCTACTTGCTTAATTGGTCACTTGTATCACAATAAATCTCTGACCATCCATTTTTTGGTGTTATTATTGGAGAAAAGTGTTAAAAACTATTCTGATTTTAAGAGGACTGTAGTTAAACCACTTAGAATCTTGGTTCGGTAATTTTTGTTATTTGTTTCTTATTTTTTCTAGTTATTATTTTGCACTTATATTGTTGTTTTATGTTTTCTTACCGATAACTTAACATTAAAAACTAAAAAAAAATTATAAAGCGTGGTAAAAAAGTGAAAAAAGAATTTATGTGAGTTTTTTTATTTATTTTGCAAGTGTTGTTTGTAGTGCAAGTTTTGCAAGTTAATAGACTTACGTGGGTCTTTTTGATTGTTTATTTTTCTTGAGTTTGTCGAGACCACCTTTAAAATCACTTGTTCCCTATCTTACTGTATGCATAGGACTATCAAAGCTAAACTTGCCCCTTTTGGACCCTGAGATTGACGGGATCTTTAGACACTTTAGGAGAGCACATTCACTTTCTAACTCACTCATAGAAATGACTATTCCTCACGACCATACCATAAAATTACTTAGGGATTATGCAACCCATCTATTGAGAAATTCCCATGAGTATCGACCAATAATAGAGGTCAACACATTTTGAGTAGAGACCAACCATTATCCAAATAATACAGAATAACCCGTTTGGGGGGCTATCTACCGATGATTTAAATCTTCACTTAGCCAATTTCCTTAAACTCTATGTCACTTTCTGTTATAACGGTGTTGCCAACAATGCCATTAAATTTAGTTTGTTTACATACTTTTTGAAGGGCACGTCCATGGTTTGGTTAAACATGCTTATCTTAGGATCTATCACCACTTTGACCAACCATGCCAAAATTTTTTTGGCAAAAGTCTTCGCTCCATTTAAAACTTCCATGCTTAGGAATGGTATTACGTTGTTCACCCAAATAGATGGAGAAACAATTCATAAAACTTAGGAGAGGTTCTAAGATTTGCTTAGGATGTGCCTACATCTTACCTTGCCTGGCTGTTGATTATCTAAATTGTTTATAATGAGCATGTAGAATTCCTTAGGTTCATTATTGATACTACAATTGGAGGACCATTAATGTACAAACCTTTTAAGGAATACTATGAGTTCATAGAGGAGATGACAACAAATAATTTTCAATAGCCTTCTGAGAGAATCACACCTCAAATGGCTGCTAGTGTGCATGACACGGATGCTCTAGCTATGCTAGCCACACAAGAAGCTACCATTTCTAAGAAGTTATACACTCTTAGGCTGACTTTATTGTATGGATCTCCATCAGGTGAAGGGATGATATATGGACAAGTAGTTGATCCTACCACAATAGCCTTAGAAACTATTAATGATATATGAAACCAATGTCTTAACCCTTATTCTAATACAACCTAGGCTAGAGAAACCGTCCAAACTTTTAATGGAGCAAAAATAACCAAGCTGTAGGAAACTAACTGTGGGGAAATCCTCAATCCAATCTTATAGGTAATTGAAACCACTAAAGAAATAACCCTCGGAAGCAATCACACCCACTAGGATTTCAAGAAAATAACCAGTCCATGCAAAAAAGGTCACCCTTTGAGAACTTAATACTATAAATGGGCACAAACTATTGAGCCAAGTTGTAGCCATCAATAACCTATAACATCAATTAGGGTAGTTGGAAGATTCAATGACCAATTTACTCCTATGAGAACTCCCTAGTAACAATAAAGTTAATTTAAAAGAACCAAAATCTTGAGCAGTTTAAGCGAATTAGAATAAAACCTAAGTTGGGATAAGAGAGACTTCACCTTCATTTTCCCATAGTCTCGAGAAACGTAAAACGGACCACATATAGCTAAGATTTTAGAGGTTGTTAAGAGACTATGATGACGTTAAGCAAATGATGAAATGAAGATGATGTTGTTAAGCAAATGATGAAATGAAAATGGTGGCACAAAACGAACTGCCAGACTAATAGAATGACTATGGTTGAGCTTTAATTGCAGTGCAAGTTGTATTGAATGGAATTGAACAACATCATAGCTCAGTTAGTCAATAGCTAATTCTTTAGCTCCAGTCTTCCCATAAGAATATTTCCATCAATGTTAAATTTAATCCAAGGATGTGTTGTTGCTGTCAAACAAAAAGCTCAGGAAGTCTTCTAGCATAAGATTTAAGAGAATTATTTAGGTGTTGAGATTAAAGCCAAGATATGTAGTGAGTCTTTTGTTTCCTCAAGTTAATGATCTTACTAAGATTTCGATGATGTTTGATAACACTTTTTTCCAAAGCACGCAGCTAATGCCTTTTGTCATAAGAGGTGTCCTCTTGGTTATGATAAAATGGCATTTAGTGTTATAAATATGCATACCAAAAATGTCTTGCAAAATCATAAAGATGCTTGTAAGTTTTCTTAATATCTCTTTTGGAAGCGTTTGTGAAAATGATGGCATTAGCAGCATAGGCAAGTTAGACCACCAGAGTATTAACTTGATGTATGTAAGATATGTGTTTGTTCTTTCTTTAGAATTCATTGATTTTCTTAGAAAAATAATCAATTTTTTTAATGAAGATGGTGTGAGAAAGGGGTCAACTTGTTTAATTCCCGTGAAACATTTAAAGTGACCATGTGATTGTCAATTAAATAGAATGGAGTAATAGTTCTCTTGAAGCCATCTTCCAATCAACATGCCAAAATTTTTCTAGAGAAACTCTAGCCAAGAATACTAAAAGGATGAATGTCCAATCAATAGCTTCATAGCTTTTCTCAAATCCAATTTGTGAATCATATTTCTGCCTTAACATTTCTTGTTCAGATCTTCCATGAGTTCTTGTGCCAAAAGTATTTTATCAACATTACTTCCTCCATTAGTACGAGCAGCTTAGCTCAATTAGTCAATAGCTTATCCTTTAGCTCCAATCTTCCCATAAGAATATTCCAATCAATATTAATTTTAATCCAAGGATGTGTTGTTGCTGTCAAATAAAGAAGCTCAGGAAGTCTTCTAGCATAAGATTTAAGAGAATTATTTAGGTGTTGAGATTGAAGCCAAGATATGTAGTGAATCTTTTGTTTCCTCAACTTAATGATCTTACTAAGATTTCCATGATGTTTGCTAACACTTTTTCCAAAGCACGCAACTAATGCCTTTTGTCATAAGTGGTGTCCTCTTGGCTATGATAAAATGGCATTTAGTGTTATTAATATGCATACCAAAAATGTCTTGCAAAATCATAACGATGCTTGTAAGTTTTCTTAATATCTCTTTTGGAAGAGTTTGTGAAAATGATGGCATTAGCAACATAGGCAAGTTAGACCACCAGAGTATTAACTTGATGTATGTAATATATGTGTTTATTCTTTCTTTAGAATTCATTGATTTACTTAGAAAAATAATCAAATGTCTGAATGAAGATGGTGCGAGAAAGGGGTCACCTTGCTTAATTCCCTTCAAACATTTAAAGTGACCATGTGATTGTCAATTAAATAGAATGGAGTAATAGTTCTCTTGAAGTCATCTTCCAATCAAAATGCCAAATTTTTCTAGAGAAACTCTAGCCAAGAGTGCTAAAAGGATGAATGTCCAATCAATAGCTTCATAGCTTTTCTCAAATCAAATTTGAGAATCATATTTCTGCCTTAACATGTCTTGTTCAGATCTTCCATGAGTTCTTGTGCCAAAAGTATGTTATCAACATTACTTCTTCCATTAGTACGAGCAGCTTAGCTCAATTAGTCAATAGCTAATCCTTTAGCTCTAGTCTTCCTATAAGAATATTCCCATCAATGTTAAATTTAATCAAAGGATGTGTTGTTATTGTCAAATAAAGATGCTCAGGAAGTCTTCTAGCATAAGATTTAGGAGAATTAATTAGGTGTTGAGATTGAAGCTAAGATATGTAGTGAATCTTTTGTTCATCAAGTTAATTATCTTACAAAGATTGTCATGATGTTTGCTAACACTTTTTCCAAAGCACGCAGGTAATGCCTTTTGTCATAAGAGGTGTCCTCTTGGCTATGATAAAATGGCATTTAGTGTTATTAATATGCATACCAAAAATGTCTTCCAAATTCATAAAGATGCTTGTAAGTTTTCTTAATATCTCTTTTGGAAGAGTTTGTGAAAATGATGACATTAGCAGCATAGGCAAGTTAGACCACCAAAGTATTAACTTGATGTATGTAAGATATGTGTTAATTCTTTCTTTAGAATTCATTGATTTTCTTCAAAAAATAATCAAATGTCTGAATGAAGATGGTGTGAGAAAGGGTTTCACCTTTTTTAATTCCCTTGAAACATTTAAAGTGACCATGTGATTATCAATTAAATAGAATGAAGTAATAGTTCTCTTGAAGCCATCTTCCAATCAAAATGCCAAATTTTTCTAGAGAAACTCTAGCCAAGAGTACTAAAAGAATATATGTCCATTCAATGGCTTCATAGCTTTTCTCAAATCCAATTTGAGAATTATATTTTTGCCTCAACATTTCTTGTTCAGATCTTCCATGAGTTCTTGTGCCAAAAGTATGTTATCAACATTACTTCTTCCATTAGTATGAGCAGCTTGGTTAGAAGAGATGAGTTGAGATAAATGAGGTTGAATTTTGCTGACTACATACTAATCGCCATGGAGATGAAAATAGTCAAACTAATAGGTCTAATGTCTTCCCACCTCTCTTTAAAACTACCTTTAGGAATTAAAGTAATTGTAAGAGTAGTAGAGTATTTAAGTGGATCTAGCACCCCCCCCCCCCTCCAAAATAGGTTGAATTGCCTCAATCACCTCCTTCTTAGCAATGCCCCAACCTATCTTATTAAAGTCTCCTTTAAACCCATCAGAGCCAGTAGTCTTATTGATATCAATGCTATTCAAAGCTTCAAGCATTTCCAATTCATGATCAGATATATCGGTTAATATGAGTTTTTGAGTATAGTTCTTACAGCCTTCAAAAATATCCTGATCCACCTCATGGGGAGTGGTGGTATTGTTACTAAACAGGTTCTAAAAAATAATTAATGGTGCTAGTGGAAATCCATTCTTATGTGTGTAGCCTGTTATCATCTTCTTGTTTAATTTTGAGTATTGCATCTTGCCTTCTTCTATGTTTTATGCAGGCTTAAAACTATTTAAAGTTTTTACCACCTACAATGAATTGAATATCAACAAATTTTTGTTTAAGAAAATGTGCTTCCCATTTGATGGCTTCAACTAGATTTATTAAGGCAATTATAAGTAATTTTAAAGAATCTTCATCAGTATCTATGTTGTTACCCAACTTGCAGACCTTTTCTGTAGCCCTTCTGCAACTTCATTTTAAGGGTCCCCAAAGATTTCTCAGTTTCAAACTTTAATTGCTATAGCAAGATTTTTATGTGGATTCCATAAACTACGCTAAGCATTACCTTTAATGTTTGTGTGACAAGCTCTTATGAGACAATTTAGAAAATTAGCATGGTTAGAACAGGTGTTAAGATAATTGAAAGATTGTTGGAAACCTTCTGTAATTCAACAATGAGGAAAAGTAGAGTGTTGTGATTAAAGCAAGTTCTAAATAGGTGTTTCACCTCAATAAAATGGAAAGTATTTTACCATTCCTGATTTACCATGTTCAGAAAATAACATGATTAACAGGTGTTGCGCCAGAATTTTGAGAGGTATCACAAGGTTTTGTTGGGGATTAGGTTGAGTTGTCTCTGCTTGAACCAAGCTATCCCTATGATTATTCTCTGATCCTCTGGTGTAGTTTGATCCTCCTCCTCATCATCATTAAATACATTTTTGGTCTGAAATTTTCTCAATTTTGGATGAGTAATATAACATCTATATAATATATGTCAAAACATGCAACATTTGCTATAGTAATAAGGTTTCTGCTCTTGTTATCAATACTTATTATGTGTGGAACCAACCAAAATATCTTCACCAACAGGTTGAGTAATGTCCCTTTCAATTAAAATCTGGGTTGTAGAGAGTCTGAACAAAGTAAATGTGGGGTGATCTAGTCTTAGTAGCCTATTAAATAATTCATCAATTGAAAAGAGGATTTTTCTGTTGAGTAGATGCAAGTTCAAGTCAAGGAACTTAAACCAGATAGGGACAGTAGTTGGCTTAGACTGGGGATCAAAGTCAAGGGACCACTGGAGGACTTTCATATATTTATTCTCATTAAAAGTAGCTTTTCAAATAAATTGTTAGCATAATTTTCCTCTTTACAAAGGTGAATTATAACATGTCTACCATTAGAAAGGCCAACTTTCTATACACTAATCAACTTCATTCCATAATAAAATTTACGAATCAGGCCCATCTTTGGATGGCCAAAGTGAAAATTGCCAACAAGGGTAGAGCATCATGGCTCTACGAGTTTTGTAGTTTCTCCCTCATATATGAAAAGAGCTAACTTGCCATTTTTTTGCCACCTTTGCACACAGAGCTAGCCACCAAACTAACCCAGGAGTCATGAATACTAGAGAAGAACCATCAAGCACCAAGTTGTTGTCCACAATCTCAACAAAAGAGAGCTTCTCCATGTGAAAAGAAGCAATGCAACAGTAACCCTATTAGAGCAAAAATCACATTTCCCTCTATCTTTTTTTTATATATATAAATATAAGTAACTCATAGTATGAAACCCAATAAAAATTTTAACTTGTTAAAGAGAAATTTTCTAATTTAACTTTTTTCATGTTGTTACTACTTTGATTTGAAAGTTTGTAATGAGTTGTTTATCTCATTTTTTTTTTTGTTATATAAATTAAATTGCCATTTATATTGAAAAGAATAGCAACTTTTACATATTTTTTAGCCGCATTAACAAAAGTTAGTTGAAGTTGATATGTAAAATAATATATATAATAAGCTAAGCATTTTTTTTATAGTCAAAGATTTCAATTCATTGTATTCACCATGTATATTGTGTTCCCCATTATTACTGTAACCATGTAATCATGTATGTTATGCTTCATTTATGCTTACAAGACAAGCTTATATTGCTCTTCCAAGTGTTTGTGGAATCACAAAATCACCCAATATTACGTTGATTCTACTTTTTAACATATTTCATTTAATGCCAACAAGAAATGAATTATAATGAATAAACATTTACAAACTCACCCAATAAAAGAAACATGAAACCACTTTGTGTTTGCTTTCATCTACAATCTTACCTATACATAAAAATACTCACCACCATTTACATGTTCATAGAACAAGTATTGTTATAACTTTTATAACCACCCTACAAAATAAAGCTCTTTCACATGTGAGAGAGTCGAATCACCACGGCATATATGTTGTCAAGATACATCAAGGCTAAATCAAGTGTTAGCATGATCCAAGCCAAGTATCTAATTGTATTTGCATGCAGCTCGTTCTTTCCATGCAAATGTAGCACATTTTAGCATCACTTAAAGACAGCATCACATGTGGATTGTTTGATAAATGAACAAAAATCATGAACGGTGTGGTTGGTCCAATACTTATCCCCATCTTCATGGACTGGGCCAAAACTATAAATCACTCTTTGTAGAAGACACTCCTGCAATACCCGAACTGGCCAAAAAAGGCCCATTTATGATTAGACAAAGCAGTACAATAGTTCCATTCTGATTCAATAAATCTACATATAATAATGCAGAGATAAAATATTCATGGTGGCCCAAATAGTGCACACTTTTACTTGCTTTCTAGTGAGATCTTCCAAAAAGACAAATCCTCTGAAGAATCCCGTTCGTTCTCCCATACCCCACGAGCACCACCACAAATAAATTAGTCGGAAAGCATATGGAATTTGGCCTCTCTAGGCTTAGCCCAATGCCTCTTTTCTTCAGTGGGATGAATAAAAAACAAAGGGAGTAGGAGGAGAGTGAATATTTCCATATCGGGGGTTGGAACTCGGGATGGATTTGTAAACACTTTCACATTATTCCGCTGTTTTCAGGTGCTGAAGAAACCCCACCAAATCCAGCAAATGAGGCTGGTTTCCTCTACTGGATTCACTCATACTTTGTTTTTTGTTATGCTACAAAGCACAGAAGATTAAATTTAATTATTAGTAGGGGCATTTTAACTTCGGGCCCGTTTGGGGCACCTTTTAAGTGCGGCGGCATTTTTGAAAACGCACCTAACGTTTTGATTTGTGCATTTTTTAAAACGCTGTCTGCTGGATTTGAGTTTTTTACACTAAACGCAGGCCCTGGGTTGATCCCAACGGTTGACCCGTGGGTTGCGTTTCAGAATAAGCTGTTTATCTTGAAATGCACAAGATGTCCCAAACAGATCTTTCATCAGTTTAAGAATATTATTTTGTCATTTGAAATGATCAAATAACTTTATACAACTATCGAAGTACAATAGGGATTATTTGCTCATGACCTGCATGATATTTCACATAACAGTTGATATTTTCATTAAAAAAAAGGCATTTTAATAGATATATATATATATATATATATATATATATATATATATATATATATATATATATATATATATATATATATATATATATATCTAATAATTTCTATCGAATTATTTATTTATAGGTGAGATGTATTATTCTAAATATACTAAATTGACAAAGAAAATTTTGGATTGGATGAACATTAAAATATAAAATTTATATTTATATATAAAGCATATTTAGTCTAGTTTTTGAGTGTTTTAATCCATCATAATATGAATTTTGTATTCATGGCCTAACACATTTGGGCGCTTTCATGAGTTATATATATATTAAATGAATGATTAGAAGCTATTATACGAGCTTCCAGCCGCCCCAAATGAGCACTAACAATTCGAGTTTCACCTTCTTAAAGTCAACTGTGCCAGAGGAGATTCAAACCCCCGACTTGAGGGGTCTTATACCGCGGATGCCAACCAACATCTATACATATATATATAATCTCCAATAACATCTAGATTCAGAACATTTCATCGTAACAGAACTTTCATACAACAAAAATAACTGGTGATAATTTAGCAACAATATAAAAGGTCTAATATCTGCTACGAAAGTAACATTTGGCATCAGTTTACATTGTAAACCACCGGACTCCTAAAACGCTGCTATCTTTTCATGACAAAATGCATTTTATTATATGCTAATGCAAATCTTTTAGGTAAATAAACTTGTTCCTCCCTCCTACAAAAAGCCTGCTGGGGACAAGGATTTCATCGGGGACATATTGTTCTGCTACACTCGCATGAAAGTTGAGGATATTAATGAAGCTAACTATATAATTAATTCCGCCGAATCGCACAATTTCCTCAAAACATGGCCAACGACGAGGAAGAAAGCTCTTCAAAGATCGTATGGACGCTCAAGAGAGAGAGAAGCAATGAATTGAAGTCATGAGAATGGTTTTTAAAATCTCATGACTCAGCTCTCTTTTTCTGCCACTAAACAATGGCGATGACAGATTCCCAATCATCATTTCCCTTCCAAAGGAAACACCCATCATTGCCTTCCCCACAATGATACTTTCAGCTTAGAAACTAGAGCTCTCCGCCTACCTCCCTCCTCTCTTCTCCCTTCTTTAAATTCTCCTTCCACCCCAATCCCCTGCTCACCAAAACCTTCGTCTTTATTTGCTCTGTTCTATGAAGCCTTCTTCGAGCTCCGTCAATGGGTTCTACTCCTTACTGGCGCATGGACTCGACGACCTCGAGCGCTGCTTCTCGGCTCAGCAGTTCATGTCGGTACAGTTCCTGCAGCGTGCCATGGCGCTGCTCCGCTCGCTGCACTCTTACCTAACCCATCTCGTCCATAAGCTCCACCTCCCCTGCGGCGACAAATGGCTTGACGAATACATGGACGAAAGCTCCCGCCTTTGGGAAGCTTCACTCGTCCTCAAGCTCGGACTCTCCAGCATGGAGTCCTATTGTGCTGCTGCATCCAGCATCATCTCATCCCTCGACAACTGGCTTCTCTCCCCTTCTCCACACCTCACTCGCCAGGTATCCCATTTCCCTCTTCATTGTTCGTTATCCCATACTCATTCCTCCCTGTTCATAGGTGATGCGGGCGATGTCAAGCTCTAGGAGGGAGGCCGCCGGATTAGAGGAAGAAAATCGTGTGCTTGTGGAGAACAGAGTGCGCCCGTTGGCTCTCCAACTAAACGAGAGGGTTCTTTCGTTGGAATCCAAGCTCCACGGCTTCAACGGATTCAGAGGAGTTCTCTACGCCATGAGGAACGTGAGCTCCTTCATCCTCATCATTCTTCTTTGGGGCTCTGTTTCCTACTGGCCGGACCCGAGCTCCGGCTACCGCTGCACGCCAGTCGAAAGCACGCATTTTTACGGCTCCGGGTTCATGGTGTCTTTGGGGAGGCTGCAGCAGCGGTTGCTAGGTGCAATCGAGGGAATGGATGACCGAACCGGGATTCTGATGCACGAGCTCCGGCAGTGGAGGGCGGCGACAGAGGAGCTCTGGGAGGAGATGGAGAGGGCTGGAGGTTTGATGAACTGCTGTGTTCTGGATGGAGTGGCAGGCGGGCCGAATTGGGGGAGAGTGGAGAGGCTCAAGGATTCCTTTCGGTTGCTGACGTGCGGAACAGAGAACCTTGTGAATCAGCTAGATGACTTATTCGATGAGATTGCTGAAGGGAGGAAGAAGCTCTTGGATCTGTGCAGCCACAGATAGAGATTTCGGAAGAGAACTTGATACGTTGGTGGTGAAACAGATCAAAGTTCCCGACTTTAGAGGTTATCATGCATAGGTTTACTAAATGAAGAATTCTGTAGCCTCAATTTGCGTTGAATAAAAATTGCTTTTTGATTACAAAGGTGGAGAGACGAGATGTGCACTGTGCAGTGCCATTATTATATTGTTGCAGTAGGATGGGTTGGCATGAAAGGGATAGGAAGCAGCGGTCCGCTCTCTTTGGTGCAAGAACCTTCTGGGAGTAGATGGTAAAGTAGGCTTTTGTTTGTCTCCGGAAAGACAAAATCGAAGCTTTTTTTTTTGTTCCTCTTCTTTGGAATAGATGAATGAGGCATGACAATTTTGAGAGCTGTTTTTTTTTGGGTAAAGTTTTTTAGATTAAAATTTGAGGTAAAAAATGCTGTAACTCTTTTTTCCCCCAACCTACAGTGGTTTCTTTTACTTGCTTTTAGTGATGGCTGTCTTTTCATTTCATTAATGGCTTTTGTTGCAGAGAAAAGGGCAAAGCCATCGAATAGAGCTCTGAAAAAAAAATGTTCTTGTTTCTTACAAAAATTATGAGACATGTGGGGGAAAGGGATGTGTGTTGCTCATATTGTAGCATTGAGATTTTGTGATCTAATGCCTGAACTTTGTCCACAATGATGAAAAAGCTTCTGAAAGTTTAACTTGATGGTACAGCCTCATCATTTTATTTTAAAAGAATTTAAAAGATGAGTGTTTATTATTATTATTATTATTTTTTTTTTTTGAGAAATTGAAGGGCTACACTAATTTCAAAGGGTGACATTCACTGAAAATCAATATAAAACATTAAAAAACTTTTAGTCTTAAGTTATAATCTGAAAACAAGAAAATACATTATAAAGTATGCATACACATAATTGAACAAAAAATTGAAAAAGATATGGCAAAGAGTTCGAGCTCAAGTAATCCTTGCTCTAGGGTTGTAAAGAGGATTTCATCTTGGTTTTGAGATAAATAACAAGGTAGTGTGCACAATATGTGTTCTAAAACACAACATTGGTATGAGGATCGACCAAATGAAGTAGAAAAAATTTAAGCATACGATGAT
The DNA here is from genome assembly GCA_003013225.1 of Phalaenopsis aphrodite. Lineage (NCBI taxonomy): Eukaryota > Viridiplantae > Streptophyta > Magnoliopsida > Asparagales > Orchidaceae > Phalaenopsis > Phalaenopsis aphrodite. The sequence continues at coordinate 4,237,547 of NEWO01000009.1, forward strand.
CATAATGATGTGTATATTTAGTATCACATAAAAATGTTAGGATATTAATGACAATATGACAGGTTTGTTTTTTTTATAAAGTTTCATTCATTGAAGTTTGGTAGCAATCAAATGATACAAATATAACTAAGAATATAAATATAAAAAGCACTAGACTATCATGACAGTTATTGTTATTATGTTAAATGTTGATTAAGTCTCAATTAATTGTAGAATATCATCATTGATTATAAAAATTAAAAGCAATGAGACTAACAATGTAAAAAATGATGCCAATATTAAGATCATAAGTATCCATTTAGTGTGAAGAGTGTGGAATACGCCATCCAATTCTATTTGGATGTAGAATGAATTAGAGCATAATAGTTATGTAATCATATAGTTCTCTAGGGTTGAAAATATCCCTACCTAGGCAAAGAAGTCATCCAACATAATAGTGAGTGATATACAATGGATTAATATTATCGAAAAATTTCAAAATAGTGTGTAACAACCCTAAGAATTCTAGACAATATCATCATAGATTTTACATGTTCTCATACAAATATTAACATCTTAATTGGTTAACTCCAGAAGTAAATGAAGTATAAGGTTTAAAATCATCACAACTTATTCCAACATTAAAGATTAATACTTTACACAACTTCCATCCAACATTTAATCACTTATCATTTTAAGAAAAAAGATTAAAAAAAACTACTCGGAATTCATGGAGAAAGCACAACCACACTTAAGTTTAAAAGTAGAAATCATGTAAACAAACAAGAAGTCTAAATTAAAACCAAATGTAGTAACAAAGAAATAAACTTATCTCAAATCCTTTCCACCAAACTCTTGAAGTTCCTTTGAATCTTTTATCTTTCTTTCTCTTACAATACTCTATACTCACACACTAAAGCTCCTTTGCTTTTTCTCTCTAAAAAGTATCCTAATTAATCTATGAGAGAGGCTTCAGTGGCTTCTGAAGTGGAGTGTGTAGGAGTCTCTCTAAGTGCGTAGGCAACTCTTGGTGAAAACTTATCTAAAAAACCAAATGTAGTCACAAAAAAAAAACTCCTCTTTTATAATTTTCCAAAAGATGCTTTGGTGTCTCTTCAAAATATGTCCACTTCAATGAATCTTCCAAGATTTTTCTCCTTTCAAAATCCAATTGAATATATTTTTGTGTCCATTAACCATATCCTACGTTTTCACCAAGAGTTGTTTCAAGCACCCCTTCAAAAATTCGTCGAAATTCTTTGAATCATTAAGTAACTACCTCTGGCGCTTAGAATCGGCCTTCTCAATTTTCCTGCTCCAAAGCGCCATTCTAGGCGCTTAGGCATCACAATTTTTTTGTACACATTCTTCATTTTTTCTCCAAATTTGATCTTTTTTCACCTATTTCATAATTTTTCATCCATTTGATTGTAACTGAAAGAAAAAACACAGAAATATCTTCCATTAAAGCACAATATTCTCAAAAATAGGTATAAAAATATGTATATAAATGTTATATATTTTAGGTGTATCAAAATCCCCCAAACTTAAAATGTTACTTGTTCTCAAATGACACTACAATCTTTTAAAACCAAAATAAGTAGATTATGCAAATGAGTTTCTTTATGATATTCTAAAATTTTGATCTAGAAATATAGTAGTCAAATTTAGAAAAAAAAAAAGGTTTAGTACATGAGACCAACTTAGAGTTTAGAAATCTTTAATGTTAAGAAGTCTAAAAATATGAGTTCCTATCTAGTTCAGAAATATTTGTAAACTCTTCAAATATAGAATTTAGGCATTCTATTCTCTCCACTTAAAAATTTTTTATTAAGAATAGTTATACTTACTATATTATATCCTTAAACTTAACAGTTTTTCAAGTCTTATATATTAAAAAGATCAGATGTGGAACCAATTTTTGATTAAGCACTAATCTTTAAGCTTCTCCTCCATTTTTCAACTTTCTTTTCTTTATATTTTTCTTTTTCTTTGCTCTTCTTCTTCTTTTCCTTTTCTTTTTTGCTTTTCTTTTTCTTTTTCTTTTTCTTTTTCTTTTTCTTTTTTTTCTTTTTCTTTCCTTTTCTTTTTCTTTTTCTTTTTCAGGTGAGGATTACTATATTTGGATAGGTATTTAATGATTTTGAATTTCACTTCTCTTTTTCTAAAGCAAAGTTCTGATATATATCATTTACTTAAACATATAATATTAATTTTGAAAATTATTTTTAATAAAAGAAATTTAAGTATTGAAAATAAAATTCTAACCCTTCTATATTTTTCAAAAATATAATTTCTGGTATAAAATATAGTTACACAATATTTATCATTTCTACACTAACAATTTTTAACTTTAAGTTTTTCTTCATTACTATAGGTTTCAAATAAATTCTATTACTCGATTCTATATTCAAAATTTTACTTCCTTAATATAACTTCATATATATAATCATTTTTTCAAGTCAAAATCAAATTTATTTGTAGCACATTTGAGNGAATAATTATACTTACTATATTATATCCTTAAACTTAACAGTTTCTCAAGTCTTATACATTAAAAAGATCAGATTTGAACCAATTTTTGATTAGACACTAATCTTCAAGCTTCTCCTCCATTTTTCAACTTTCTTTTTCTTTATATTTTTCTTTTTCTTTGCTCTTCTTCTTTTTTTCCTTTTTCTTTTTGCTTTTCTTTTTCTTTTTCTTTTTCTTTTTTTCTTTTTCTTTCCTTTTCTTTTTCTTTTTCTTTTTCAGGTGAAGATTACTGTATTTGGATAGGTATTTAATGATTTTGAATTTCACTTCACCTTTTCTAAAGCAAAGTTCTGATATATATCCTTTACTTAAAAATATAATAATAATTTTGAAAAGTATTTTTAATAAAAGAAATTTAAGTATTGAAAATAAAATTCTAACCCTTCTATATTTTTCAAAAATACAATTTCTGGTATAAAAAAGAGTTACACAATATTTATCATTTCTACACTAAAAATTTTTAACTTTAAGTTTTTCTTCATTACTATAGGTTTCAAATAAATTCTATTACTCATTTCTATTTTCAAAATTTTACTTCCTTAATATAACTTCATATACATAATCATTTTTTTTCAAGTCAAAATCAAATTTATTTGTAGCACATTTGAGAATAAATAAAGTTCAAGATTGAGAAATTATTTTCCATCCCCCCAAACTTAAATTTTTAATAAGATAAAACATTTTAACATCATATTTATTTATAGGCAGAAATGAAAACTAAAAAATAACATGCTCACAGGAATTTTCATACCCTAAATATACAAGTACAAAAATTAAAAACAGGAGAAAAAATTAATTGAACAAATTTTAACTTACCTTAACATATTGAGATTCATTAGACTTTTATGCGGTGAAGGATAACATGAAAGCAAATAAACACACTAACAGAAATTTACAACTGCAACATAAGGAAAATACCTGGTAGTAAATTGAAAATTTTAAACATGAATCTCTTAAATGAAAGTTAGTAATATTCTAAACATTTCTAATATTTAGGATTAAGTTCAACACAAACTAACAAAATACACTAGACATCACAATTAACACAATCACTACCACAAAAACAAAATATAACTACTCACAATAAAATAAATACATCACAATAGTATCTAAAAAAACAAAACACAAACAATAGTGGCAGTCTAAATAAGTACAACACAAAACAAAGTAACGGTAAATTTCACAATTTAAAACTAAACTACTCAAATTAATCTTCCTCCTCCTCATCATCGTCATTATCATCACTATTCCAAAAAGCAGTGGGTTCATATGAAGGATATTGTGGATATGAAGGAAAAACTACACTTTGGTCACCCCTGATAAGGTTTTCCAAAGATGAGTGAAATTTTGCTTCTTAATCACTATGTCTTCTCGTATAACCATCCTTATGACCCACACAATTTTCCAAATTTAATACCTTATCCACAGTATAATTGATGTTATCTAACATCCTTTGCATTAGTTGAGCCTGGGAATCTGAACTAGAAGCCTGACCTTGTGATTTGGATGCACATGAGGTAGAAGCATGATAAATAGAAGCATCAAACTTCTAGAAAATCATCCTCTCCAGCCAAATATCGAATGTTGTGAATAAGATTTTACATTAACGCTCGTGATAAGCTTTAGAGGCTGCAATATCTCCTCTCAACTATTGAATCTAACACCAGCTTGCTCACATAAGGAAAAGATTAAGGATGTGAATCCCAAACCTGCAGTAGTGATAGTTGTAGCAGAACTAATGATAGTCTGATAGATCAAGGATCCAATGTGGAATGACTTGAACTATTGAATGCAATAGTTCAAAGTAGTTTTATCTCTTATAACTTCATTGAGGTGATTGGTTGAGAGCAGACGAACAGAAATAAAGTAGTGCCACACTTTTGATGTGGCAGCTAGCTTTGAATTAGGGAAATTGAATCTTCTTTCAATTGTTTATCTTCCATAGTCTTCTTCCCGTAGATAATAAAGATATGATCTCATCCAATTCCTCCTCAGTTGGATTATAATTCGAATAAAAACACAATGCACTAGAGGTCAGCTAATAAAACAAATTTATTACCTCATGGGAGAAAGACGCTAAATTTCCTCAGACCATGCCTTATCTTCTTCACTTTCAGGGAGATTAGGATAAAACTCCCGAACAACAGAAATTATAGCCACGACAGAAAAACAACAAAATCGTTCCCACTGTCGGCGAACTATTGAATCTTTCACTGCTCCACCCGGATTATTGAAACATCGCTCAAGGATCATTTTTATCAATTCCAGTGCTTCAGTATATATGTCCTGAGCTTTTGAACTACAAACTTACTTGAATCGAAGTGGGACTTCCCTTTCCTCCTCCACACATTCTTAGGGCCATTTCTAAAAATCACATAAAATTCACAATAAATCATAAATTCAAAACTAAATCACTAAACTCAACTTCTAAAAACTTAAACTATCATTTCTATGTATTTTCCATAAGTTTTTCTCAACTTTTCACCATGAATAGTAATTTTCAGTCAAATCCCCAATGTGCCCAAAATACATGATGAAAATAAAAAAAATTTATATAGAAATGAAGCACTTACCTCAAGAAGATCAAATCTAGCAACTTTGGCTTGATTCCCCAATGAAATCTTCACTCTAAAAGAAGCCCTATATCCACAATCGCGAACTCAAAGGGAAGAAGACGACGTTAGGGGTCAAAAATGGTGTTTTTTGGCTCAACTTTTCACCTTTAACCATTCGCGAACCAGTTTAAGTGAACCAGCGCTTAAGCGCGACTAGTTTGGCGATTAGGCGCCCACCTCTCGGGTAGTCCAGCGCTTAAGCGTGGGGTTTTGGAGCTTAGGCGCCAGTTCACAAATTTTGTTATTTTCGATTTTAAGTGAAACACACATCTAGCCTAAATCAACCACCTCTAAATGGTCTTATAAATCTTAATAACTAATTTCTTCCCCTTCAGCTCTCCTCTTTCTCAAATTTCACCAATTTTCACTAATTTGATTCAACACAAAATAACACAAAATTTTACACACAAAAAAACACTTATATTAATTCATAAACAAATACAAGCGCTTGCGATACATAATTTTTTAATCCAAAGAGTCTTAGATGAGATAATTCCTAAGCACAAACTTCAAATACTAAGCAAACTTAACATTAAAAACACTTAAAATAAACTTAATCCTAACATCACAACACCTAACACAAACAAACACTAAACTTAGAACTTAATTCCATTCTCCTTCTAGTGGAACAAATTCTGGCCTTTCATTTGTCTCTCTTGGGACATTTGGAATATAGAAATGATAGAACGGAGGGTGGTGAAGAACTCTAGTTGATTCTTCTTCAATCCATTTCCTTTTCAAGTACATAGGCTTGTTCGCTTCTTCTATAAAACTTGTATGGCTAAACTGCTGCATCTTATGTTGCCATCCAATATGCTCCAAATGTGTGTTAGTCTCATTCACCTTCATTTCAATTGAAGCCACGTCAGCCTCAATCTTTGTGATCTTCTCCGTTATTCCTTCTATACTAACGGCTAGGAAACCGTTGTATAACTCTTGCGCACTTCGACTAATGAACTTCTTCATGGCTTCCTCCTTTTTCTTCATATCAATCTCCCAAGAAGACATTTTTCAAAGATCTCTCTCTCTCTTCACTTAGACTTTAGAGTGAAAATTCAAGTGGGGTGAGAATTCTATTCATTCCCTACTATTTGTAGGCTTTGGACCAAGTCTAAAACTACTAGACACGTTCTCAAACCACTAAACCATGTTAAAACGCCCTAAACCATGTTTGAATCTTCTAGAAACATAATTTAGCACTTTTAGTTAACTATCGCGCTTAAGCATCGAATGTTGGCGCTTAAGCGCCGGTGCTTAATTTAGCACAGGTCAGCTCAACGTCCAAATACTCATTCTAACATGTCTAAGTCATCTATTAAGGTCTTAGAATCATCACTAAATCATTATATATTCAAAATACTACCACAATTTTTCTTAATCAAACATAACAACATAACATTCAAAACAGAAACACA
>NEWO01000009.1:4274899-4347782 GCA_003013225.1 Phalaenopsis aphrodite
TTAAAAGCTTGAGAAGAACCATAGTTTCTCAAATACTTGCAGTCAAATTCAAATAGAAAGAAGGAAATAAAAAGAAAAATTTTTAAAATCAACATACAAAAACAAAGAAGAAATTTTATACATAATATTATAATTGCAAATGTTATTATAATTTGATTGTAGAGATGAAAACCATAATTTTTCAAATACAATATAAAGAGAGTAATTTATTCTTTATAAAAAAAATATGTTATTTAAGAATGAAAACAAATAAAAATTATCTTTCTAAGTTTAGTTTGACATAAAATTTATGGAACAAATTAACTATTTTCATTTCTTCATAAATAAGATGGAATAATATATGTCATCAACACAATTTATTTTGTGTGAATATGATATACATTATATTTATTTTGGAGTAAAGTAGAGTATTATAGGTCATACGCACTATCATCAAACCAATGCGGAAATGTAACAACAATAACAACAACAACAAGCCTTTATCGGGAATGCAACAAAAACAACAACAACAAGCTTTTATCCCACTAAGTGGGGCCAGCTACATGAATCATTTTACTCTATTGCATCATATTGAGTGTCATATTTTTATTTAATTCTAACAAATTATGATCATTTTTATACAATATGCCTAAGTCTTTTTAGGTCTACCTTTGTCTTTCTTAACATAAGTGGAATTTAAAACATCTATTCTCCTAATAAGATCATCAAATGGTCAACGTTTAATGTAGCCAAACCATCTAAGATGATTGTCGCTGATCTTGTTTGCCGCTAGAGCTACACTAACCCTACCATGGATATTTTCATTTCGCATTTTGTCTCTAAGTGTCAAGTCACTCGTCCACCTAAGTGTTCTCATCTTAGAAACACTTAATTTTGTTTTATGCTTCTCTTTTAAAGGCCAACATTCTACATCATAGAGCATTGCAGGTCTCACCACTAAAATTTTCATACATCATACGCATTGCCATCAGGCCAGTGCTGGACTGCAGAGAGTGCAGGCGAGTGGGCGGGGTGCGCTGGATTAGGGCTATATATATATATATATATATATATATATATATATATATATATATATATATATATATATATATATATATATATATACATATATATATTTGCTCTGCTAGGGTTTCGTCGATGGCGAAACCCTGGTTTTGATTCGCCCTTCAATCGACCCTCTCTCGTGCTCGACGACGAAGTTCTTGTATTCGACGACAACTACGAAGGACTTTGCGCTCGGCAATCCATCGCGATCGTCCTCTCTTTCGCACCCAACGACGAAGGGCCTCAGCCTCTTCTGCGAGAGTGTGTCCGTGCGGGCGTCATCGGGATCACTGCAGCACATCGTTGGGATTGTCTTGCAGAGACGTCTCTAATTTCCGCAACGTCCGTGGATAAGCGTCCTCTGTGCGATCCGCACAGTCGTCTGTGTTTCCTCTCTTTTGCGCAGCATCGCCTCTTATGTCTGACTTGCAGCTCTTCTCCCTTTGTCGTGACTTGTTGTAACGGAGCTTCCTCCTTTTTTGATTGAGCCGGTAAAACCTCTTTTGCCCACGTGGGTAATCTTCAGAGGGAGACGGCGGTTGTCTTCCCCTCAAATTATAAGGAGAATCGTGATGGTACAGGTGACTGCCCCTTTATTAAGAATGCAAGTAGGAAGAGTGGGAAGCAGCACTATTTTTCTCTTAGTCAGAAATTTCAACTTTGACTGACAAATTTAAATTTGTTTTCATTGGGAAATTTCAGTTGGGACACCCAGCTATGGAAGTTATTCGGAAAAAATTTGATGACATCAAATTAGCAAGAAAGTAGAAAGTATGGCTCGTGGATGTAAAGGCATGTTTGATTCAGTTAACCGTGCCTGAAGACTACTCTTATTTTCTCAAAAAAATATTTTAACATCGTTGTTAAAACAATGAAATTACTCAAGTGGTCTCCTGATTTTGACCCCAATCATGAGCCTTTTACTGTACCGATATGGTTTAGTCTACCTGGTCTCAAGCTGCAGTTTTTTCATCACCAGGTTCTCTACTCTATTGGTGTCATACTTGGGGACCCTATGAAGCTAGATCTACCCACTTTCAACATTACCAGACCTTTTGTGGCCAGAATACTTATGGAAAGAGATATTACTTTGCCAGATGTTACTTAAGCCTGGTTGGGCACAACGCATAATGGATATTGGCAACAAATTGTCATGGAACATAGACCTTCTTATTGTTCTCATTGTTAGATGTTTAGGCATACTCTTGATAAATGTCATAAATTTCACCCTAATTCGAAATCTAAAGTTCAAGTGAATAAGGATGGTTCTAAGGATATATCTATACCACCTGGAGAGAAAGCTACCACAGGACAGATTTTGGTGTCTGATTATATTGCCCCTGTCATTACTATTACTGCAAGTGATGTGATGTTGACACCTTCAAACCCCATAGAAAACAACACTGATGAACTATTACCTACAAATGATAGTGTTCAGACTGATAATCATGAGAGCCTCGTAGCTCCACTTCTCTAGGAAATATCCGGTGTAGAGGCAACTCATACTTCACATATACTAGAATCTATTGTGGGTACTACGGTTGGTATTCCATCTGCTTCAGCTCTACCTCATCAGACTGATTCTTCAGATGAGGAATGACAAGTTTATTCAAGGAAAAAGAAGAAGAATGGAGGCCGACTCCAACTCGGGAACATATATACATTGGTTACTACTGGCAATGGAAATCATCTTACCAACTTATTAATTTGCTCCTTCCCTAAAACTAGAGGCAGAGGCAAGACCAAATTGGGTCGCTCTCTAGCCACCTGATACTATTATTTCGGCACTGTTATGTTTTTTATTCAAGTATCTAATGTATTTTCTGTTTTTTCTAGTTTTGAAATCTTTTGTGATTTTTTGTGTGGACAGGGTGTCATGCTTGGGCCCTCCCACACATTGTATCCGTATCTTTTTTTCTATTTAATATATTACCCTTCCTATATATATATATATATATAGGAAGGGGAAAGGGCAAATCTAGTCTTCATGATTAATCTCGTGTGGGAATGTGAGGGGTATTGCTCATCCTAAATCCCTTCACGGACTTCTACATTTGATAAGGATGTATAAGCTTTGGTGTTTTGCTCTTTTAGAACCTATGATTACCAAGAATGCAAACAAAGTATTCCAAAAATTTCATGGGTTCCAACATTTTGCTAATATCAATAATAAGATATGGATTCTTTGTAGAAAGGAGGTTATCCGGCCTGTCCTGGTGGACCATCCACAATTTGTTCACCTGCAACTCAAAATTGGAGACTTTGAGGGTTTTGCTACAGTTGTGTATGCTGGTTGCACTTCTTCTGCCCAATCTATTTTGAGGGACCAAATTGTTGCTATTAGTAGTTCTATGATTGGCAATTGAATGGAGGGGGGGTGGGGAGGGGAACAGATATACCTGGAGAAAGGGCAAGCTTTGGGAGAGGCTTGACAGATTCCTAGCTAATGATTGTTGGCTTAACAAGCTTCCTCATACTTGTGTTACTCATCTATTACCATAGGCCTTTATTGGATATACCTGGAGAAAGGGCAAGCTTTGGGAGAGGCTTGACAGATTCCTAGCTAATGATTGTTGGCTTAACAAGCTTCCTCATACTTGTGTTACTCATCTATTACCATAGGCCTTTATTGATTACCATTAATAGCTCCTCCGACACTGGTTTTTCCAATTTCAGATTTCTAAATGTTTGGACTAATCACCCAAATTTTATGGAAGAGGTCAGAAGGGTCTGGCAATCTGATTCTCATGGCAAATCTTGGAACAAATTATGGGAACTTCAGAAAAAGCTTTGTGGTCATTTGAAGCAGTGGAATTAGCAACAATTTGGTGATGTCTTTAAGAGTGTCAATGAAGCTGAGGAGGTGGTGAGGTTGTTAAAGAAGTTGGATTTGGGCCTGGTGGATGAAGGACCTTTATTTACTGCCAATGAAGAGCTTCTTTCAGCAATTTTGAATCAAGAGGGCTTTCTGAAACAAAAAGCTGCCTTACAAAGGTTTCTGAAAGGAGATCGAAACACCAGCTACTATCATGCATGCATTAATCATAGGAGGAGATGTAATGCTATTTTTTAAATTCAAAATGCCCAAGAGGAGTGGCTACATAATAATAATGACATAGTCAACAATGCTGTTAACTTCTTCAAGGACCTGTTAGCTCAGCCTATGACTGATAGAACTCATATTTGTGATGATGTCTTCAGCCAAGACCAGGAGTTTACCAGAAATTTGAATCTCAATCTTCTTCCTGAGGAAGAAGAATTTTGGAAAGCCCCGAACTCCATTGATAGTAATAGTGTGCTGGTCCAGATGGGTTTACATTTGAATTTTATAAAAAGGCCTGGCCAATCATAAAACAAGATGTAATTCATGCAGTCCAAGACTTCTTTTAAGGGGTTGGATCCCCTTAACTATTTATGTGCTGCTACCATGGTTCTGATACCAAAAGATAACTCTAGAAGGAACTGGAACAACTTCAGACCCATCAGCCTAACTAATGTCATTAGTAAGATAATTAGCAAATCTTAATGTATAGATTACAGCCTATGCTGCCTGATTTGATCTGTGATAATCAATCTGCTTTTGTTCAAAGCAGGAACATTGTTGATAATGCTCTTTTAGCCCAAAAACTCATACAGCTGGATAAACCTTGCAGGGGAGGCAATGTGGTGTTTAAACTAGATTTAAAAAAAAAGCTTATGATTCTATCATTTGGGATTTTATTGTGGAACTGCTGGGGGCTAGAGGCTTTCCTAAGGTGTCTGTTAGGTTGATCATGAGATGTGCTGAATAATAATATGAATTCAGTCCTCATTAATGGCCAACCTCATGGTTTCTTCAAAGCTTCTAAGGGATTGAAACAGGGAGATCCCCTTTCCCCTACAATTTTCATCCTTACCTTTGATTATCTATCCAGATTGTTAAATCTGAAGTTTTCTAACAGTTCTCATATGTTTTACAGTCATAGATCGTCTTTAAATATTTCTCACCTGGCATATGGTGATGATGCTATCATCTTTTCCAGGGCTACAAAAACAGTTGTTAGAAACCTCTTCAATTGCCTGACTGAATTTCAGATCACTTCAGGATTGAGCTTTAATTTGCATAAATGCCTTATTGTTTTCAGTAAAAGAGTCAAAATTCCTATCAGACAATGGATGCAGAGTTTACAGGCTTCTGTATCAGTTCTCTTCCTTTGAAATATTTAGGTGTGCAACTTGTTAAGGGGAGAGCCAAATAAACTCAATATGATGCTATCATAGATAAGATTAATGGTCAAATCAATTGTTGGACTTCTTCCTTTCTCTCTAATGGAGGAAGAATCACTTTACTCAGAAGTATTTTAACTTCTTTCCCATCTTATCTCATGAAAATGACAGTTATGAAGAAAAGCACTCAGTTGCTTTTAGAAAGGAGCTTTAACAGGTTCTTGTGGACTGGCCAGAGGAAACAAATGCACTGGGTATGTTGGCATAAGGCTTGTAAGCCAATTTTTGCAGGTGGTCTGGGTTTTAAAGGCTTAAATCATCTCACCCAGGTCAATTTTTGTAAGTTGTGGATCAAATTCAGGCAGCAAGACTCCCTATGGGCTAGATACTTGAAAGGTAAGTACCGTAGAGATGTTCACCCCATCCTTTTTAACAGGAAGGTGGGTGATTCCAAAATCTGGGTGAACATGTTGAAGGTCAAATCTCAAGCAGAGAAGATGTTTATTTGGGAATTAGGGAATGGGCAGATTAATTTTTGGCTGGACAACTGGTCTTTGGAGGGAAAGCTGAGTCACAGGGTCCCTTCTATTTCTAATCTACAACTCAAAGTGGATGATTGTTGGAGCAACAATTCTTTGTGTGGATACACATTAGCTTCTATGATGAATCCAACACTAACTTCTCAGATCAAGAGAATCCCATTTGATACCAATTTAAAGGATAAGATCAAAGTTAAAAAGGTTGTTTCTGAAAGTAGTACTTCTTTCATTTATCAATCTAATCATAGCTGGGGAAGTATTACTTGGGGTAAATCAATTTGGAATAAGTTCTTAACTCCATCAATATTCTTTTTCTGCTGGAGGTTATTTCATAAGCTTCTTCCCACTGATGATATCCTCTAACTTAAAGGACTTAGAGGCCCCTCGAGGTGTGCCATATGTATGTTGGAGGAAGAAACATTGACTCATTTGTTTTTAACTGCTCCTTTGCACAAAGGGTGTGGCATTCTGTTGTGGCAAAGCTCTCCATATCCACCATTAATCTCAGTTGGCAGTCACTTGTGAATTGTTGGTCTGATTGGTGGGATGCCAACCTCTCTACCATCCCAGGAGTTATTGCTTGGTTCCTCTAGATGTCCAGGAATAAGTTTAAATTTGAGGAAACTCTTTTGACCCCACATCAGATTTCTGGAAACTGCATGGGTTTCTTATTGCAATTGTGATAGGTTTTCCAAATATTTTTTACAAGCTGGGGACTATGAGGAAAAAGTATTTTGGTATTGTCTCCACTGTTCTATGGAAAAAAAACCTGCTTTTTCTCGGATTAAAATCAACACAGATGGTAGTTTTTCTCAGGGTGAAGCAGGTATGGGTGGTGTGTTTAGAGACCATCTGGGGCACTGTCTACTGTACTACTTCTCACCTATTAAGGCAATGGATGCTTTGGAAGCTGAGGCTATTGTTGTATACTGGGCTATTAAGCTCTCCCTTGTGAGTAAGTTGAGCTTCATTAAGATTGAATCTGATTCTCAATTATTGATTCAGATGTTACAAAACCAGATTGATTCACCTTGGCATACTTCTCATTGGATTCACAAGATCAATCAGTTGGCTAGATTAATCTCCACATTTTTTGCTTTCATTCCAAGGGAGGGGAATAGACCTGCTAACTGTTAGCTAAATTGGGTAAAATGAATGATGTAATCTGTATTAAAGGAACTTCTTCCCCCTCCCTCTCTTTACTTCTGTTAGGGGATAAGTTAGGTATCCCCTATATTAGAACTGGAAATGCTTTTTGGTAATGAATTTGCTACCATGTATATACCTAATGTTGTGGGTATATATATATATATACAGGTAGTTTTTGTTAAAAAAAATATAATTATATATATATTTGCCAAAAAAGGGGGTTTCTATTAATATATATATATATATATATATATATATATATATATATATATATATATATAGGACTATAACTTAATATTTATATAAATATATTTTCTTAAAAAAAAATAAATTATATATTTAAATTTAAGGAGATAATTACAATTTTTGAAAGAGAATAGGTAAAAATAATTATTAAATTAAATATATAATTATTATTATTATTTAGCATTTAAATTTCTGGGGGAAAAAGCTTTAATGAATTATATGATATTAAAAAGTCAGTAAAAATCTAGGAACATAATAAACATGTTTGAATACCTCCATGCATCAACCATCACATAAATTATTCCACAGTCAAGTCTTCAAGTAATCAAAGTTTAAGTCTTTAAGCAATCTACCATGACAATTTTTCCTCGATCATAAATATCATATAAACCTCACTCCATAGCCCAATTAATAAAATCATAATCCACGATATAATGTTGCTCCAAAAAAAATATAAGGAGCATTCACTGATCATCTAGCCATCCACAAGCATGTAGCCAAACTATAGGAAACTGAAAAGTAGAGAATGAAATATTAGAAATGTATACCCGAGGAGATCAATCAACGTAGGAGGCGGTGGGAGAAGAACATCGGTTAGATCCTGTAGGCATTGGTAAAAATGAGGTTGTCCCGCTTGTTTTGGAGGATGAGATTGGCGATGCACCCAGTTTCCAGATATCAGGCAACGTTGTACCAATTATAACAGCAGATGCTAATTAAACATCAGAGAGGGTTGGCTGCACCTCCAGAAGTTGTGCTCAGTCGGCAACTGAGCATACGGCTGCAAGGATTCTACCATTTGAGGCATTATTTGGCTGGTGACTGAGCGGAACTAGCACGAAATCCATTGGCGAGGGGGAAGTTTATGGGATCAGCTCGGCGAGAAAGGAGGGTCGCGGTCACATATGGGATGCACCAAAAGCGCGGGGCGGCGAGTTGAACGTTAAGGAATTAGGAGGTGGGCACAAGCTGGGATATCACGCTTTTCTTCGAAATCAAAAGGAAAAAAAAAGCTACAAAAAAAATATTATGTTAAATTTTAAATTTTAATAAAAAATAAGGGCATTTACATCCCAATTTGATAAGCTGAGGAGAAATACAATGCAACCACTAGTAATTTTATATTAGCTAGATATTAAAAATAAAACAAAGTAGAAGCCAATAACAATGGGGAATAATTATTCAATTAAAAATATAATTTTTTTTTTTGTTATTATTACCTATAAGAGCAAGTCCCTACAGTTAATTTCATCTCAAACGATCGAAGTCACTTAAGAAAATTTTTTATTAAGATCAGAGGTTTAGTCTTCAAGAATTCAAAGTTAATTTTTCACAATTGGTCATAGGAAAATCAAGTGGTGATGGCTCAAGTGGGAACATCTATTTTGGAGACCAAAGGAGCGAGAGATACGGGGTGTTATAGACTTTAAGGAGAACATCGATGACTTCCCAAGCTATCATATTATTTATCTTTACATATTGGAACTGAAGTTATTTGATGTTTACTCTTGTCATTTATTTAGAATTAAGGCCTACATTTACATAACATATGACAAATAGCCAAGGAAGATGGGAGGTACCGAATGAACAACCCCTGAATCCTAAATGAGTCAAGGCTTATATAACATAACACAATTGTACAAAAGACCTAAAGATAAAGTGGGGATTTATATTGTACGAACAACCTCAAAATTCTAAGACTGTATATTATTTAAAGCTAAGGAAAGGTTTTACTGAAGTAAATCTACTTCATTGTTGAGTTTTGATCATCGTCTGAAGTCGTCCTCGATCCGCCTATAGTTTGTTTTGAACTTTTTGTTGTGATGGTTTCTGGTTCAAGGTTTGTGCTTGAGCTTGTGATTAATGTTGAGTTTCAGGGCTTGTCGTAGGGTTCCTCCTAAACAGGTATGATATTATTCTCTACCCTAGGGGTCTTTGTAGGTATATTGAACTATGCATAAATAAAATATGTCGTAAGATGCAGTAAAAGGAAAAGGCGGTATAAGAAAAGTGGTTGTGTGTACTTGTCGTCTTTGATGCTATTGGTGAAATGTTAGCATTATAAACATAACATGCAAATATACATACATTAAACAAAACTTGAGGAAACATAAACATTTAGAACACGTTAGATGGCACATATAGGAGATCAAAGTTGGGTGTAAGAGTTTAAGTTTAGGGTGGACTCAGAATCAGAACCGAAGCCCTAACAATTTCTAGAGGGACATCCGTCGGCAACCATTAGCATCATGTATATGAGACCCAATATAAGGTAAAAGGCTACCAACAAAAAAATCAAGGGAAGGTAACCCTCGGCTCTGTCTATGTGACTAACACATGAACTTGCCAAAAAAAAAATAACACTAAGAAATTCTTAATTACTCATACATTTAAATAATTTATTCTTTTCTTTTAGGAGAGAACATATAAATGTTATCAAAAAAATATGTTATATTATACGTTCACGCATTAGACAATTCATGAGTCAGTCACACGTTGGGCTAGAACCATCAGCAACCCATGAGAGCAAGGGAAACCCTTTACCAAATGTTGGCGAATAATGGTATCGATCCTGCACCCTCACGAGGTCATCAGGTTTAGGACATAAAATACTCTTCCACTATCTTGTATACTTAAATGCTTTTTTATCATTGTCTTTGCACCAAGACCTCAAACTTACACCAACCTCGATGATCCATGTGTGGTGATTTATAATATTTAAATTACTATAAGGTTTTGAGTGTAATATTCAAACTCACACCCCCGGAGCATTGGGTATTATTATAGCTTAAGTTGTAATGAGATAATTCTCGTTCATATGTTTTAAGTTGAAATCTTTTTGGAGCATTTATGTTTTGAGGATGATTTTCCTCAACAAGTTATAATAAACCCAATTGTCCCAAAATCTTGTAAAAGATATTTAGAGAGTGACTGTGAGCAACAGTAGAATTTCCCAGACTATTTCAATTTCATTTGGCCTTATTATATTGTTGAGTTAATCGACCCATGTTAAATTAGGAGTTATATTATTATACTTTAAATTGTGCTCTGTGTAATATTGTGGATGTCTTAGTTAGCCTATGAATGAGGCAAATGGTCAATCCTTAATGTCATATTAAGAGTTATGCAAGTAAGCGCCCCTAAGGGCACGCTTATAGAAATTAGGTAATTTTATACTCTCTCCTCTCAATTGAGCTTGGTCTTGTAGTGTTTTAAGATATTTCATTATCACTTATATTTCTTTCTTTAACTATTCCTCAAATGATATTAAATTAAACCTAACTCACTACTAAGCTCTTAAGACTTCAAGGGTAAACTTGTAATCTTTTGAAAAGTTTTGTAAAGTGTGCTTAATCTTTATTGAAAGGATTGGATTTGTTTTAATCATTGGTTGGGGATTCAAATCAGTGACTTATTGATTTTTCAACTCATATCCCCACTCTTAAATTACCCAAATTCTCATTTCTTCCTATGCATAATGATTCAAAAATTATAATTTTACCTCTTTTAGATAATGCCATGAATGGGTTAATACCGTATTTACCCTTTATTTTTAAATCATTTCAGTAGATTAATCATCACAATCAACGCCCCTTCTCTTAGGTTTAACCTAAGAAACTAATTAAAGTAGGGTTAGAGTATAAAGTTCTTAAATTACTACTATGTCCCTAAGGTTTGCACACACATAACTCTTATATTTAATTCAAATGATCATGAAACTTCACTGACCTCTTACTCATGGACTATTAAAAAAAAGAGAGGAGAAACTATATTTTATTATATTTAATTATTTTATGTATTCATTTAAACCCATAATTATAGATTTTTAATGGAAATTGATTTAATCCCTCATAACATATCCTCTATTCTTAGAAAACTTTTATAATATTTAGGACCATTTTCATAACTTTTTAAATTATATTTAATTTTTATAATTTTTAATTGATTTTGATGTCAAAATAAATAGAGAAATACATTTTTAATTTTTAAATCAATTTTTATTTTTATTTAATCCTCATGATCTCACTGAACCCACTAAACTTGATTTCATATTTTTCTAACTTATCTTTTTTTATATAATTATTTTAATTAAGCAGAAGTGAATCCCATAAAAAATTAAGGCTTTTAGGGCTAGAGGTAATTTCTAAACCTTGGAAAAATCAAATAACATCTCTAATCACGTGGAGAATAAGCCCGAAAAAGTTCATGCCATGGTAATTAATATTAGTTATTTATGATTAAAATGGTTTCTTAAATATTTAAATAATTTAAAATTAAACATAAGATAATTATTTTTAATTTTGGATTCATTAAACGCTCATCTATCAGTGAGAACATGGGTATTTTTATTTTATTTTTGAGATTTTTCTATACCAAGATGTGACTTTTTCAAAGTTATATTTAACTTTTTGAAATTAATTAATTCAAAAAATTCTGATTTATCTACTTTAACACAAGTCATCTGATTCATCCTCGGCGTCTTCGAAAGACCACACGTCGTTCCACGGTTACTTGCGCTTTCCACGTGGGCTGCCCCATCACCTTACGGTCTGGGGTCTTTAACCAAACTGTTGCGTGCCATCCATTTTAAATACTTAGAAATGAACGATATCTGTTTATCGTCCTCAATGATTCATAACCCAAGAACCATCCACATTCTAGAGCTAAGATTTCCCTCGATAGTTTACCAAATTAAGTGTGATTTGTTCTTATAGCTTTATATAAGTGAGACAAACACATTTATACTGCTAAGTAGACATGAATTGTTCATTCTCTTCACAAAAAAACAAAACCGAGACAGTATTAGGGACTTTGAGCTTATGCATTTGCCCAAGAGGTGAAGCCTCCATTGGGTTGGTTGAGGAGCTTCACCTTGGCAACCCGAAGCTCCTTCAAGTCTTAGTTTCCTCTGTAGTTGGGTCTAGATATAAAATAAACCAAATGATGGATCGGGTTTGGTCTAGCACTAGGTTAGAGGCCATGATAGAGGACAGTTTTGATTGTAGGAGTGATTTTGAAGTAAGCTCTTAGAAGGCTCAATTTGGATTTTTATGGAGTTTGGAGAGATGACCAAAAAAACCCTGAATTTCAGTTGGAAAATTAGGGTTTTGAGGTGGGGGAGTGGCTAAAAATAATGGGGTTGAGCTTCGTATGAATGTAGGAGTGGTTTGTAGATAATTTGGCAGAGCTTCATCAAGGTCAAGCTCTTCTTATATTATAGCCTTGAGGGGTGCCCGATTTATAAGCTTGGTCATGGAGCTTAATTGGCCAAGGTTGGGGGTCTAAGGTGGTGATGAGTTGGAGCTAAGGTGCAGGCAAGAATCCAATGTGGGCGAGCTACATTGGATGGGCTCAATTTTGGGTTCCCCCCCCCTTTTGGTGGTTGACTATGGTGGCCAGTCAGGCCATGGGTGGTCACCATCTGCTGTGGGAGGTCAGGGGTGGAGATAGGTGAAGTCAAATGTGTGGTCCATGTGTCCAAGAATTGGATTGAAATGGAATGGGTTTTGGCTCACTTTTGGGTTTGACTTGGGTTAGGTTCATGAGAATTGGCTTGGGTGACTCCCCATGGTGACTTGACCTGGTGGTAATCATTTGGGATTGGGTGGTCAAGTCACCATCATAGAGATTAGGGCTTAATTATAGGCTAGAGTGAAGCATGGGTGTATGGTTAAGTGATTTTCTGGAGATCTTAAGAATTTTCTTCCTTGCTTGATTTGACTCCAAATCGCATTATTTTTACTGTATTTTCTCCAAAATTCCATATATTATACCTGAAACAAAAATATACAAAATATCTTCCTTTAAAGTGCAATAACATTAAAAATGAGCTTAAAATGTATATAAAAAAGTAGGTAATTTTTAGGCGTGTCATCTAGCAATGGGATCTCAATATCAACTGAGTTTAGATCAATGTCCTACAAATGATTAAAAGAGAAAAGATATGTGATTGTTTCTTATGTTATTATAGTGGGCAGTTTATTCTATATCATTTTTTATATTTTACCAGACATTGCACAAACAGTTAGTGTTGTGAAGAAGTTCATGCATGATTTAAGAAGGATTGATTGATAGGTTATGAAGAATATTTTGAGATATATGAATGGTATAATTGATATTGACTTGGTGTTTTAAATTCAATATTTTATTGTTGATTTGTGTGTAGATTATGTTGATTGAGACTATGCAGGTGATATGGATAAGCATAAGTCTATGATTGAATATTTTTTCATACTGGCAGGCGGTCCAGTAAAATATGTTCTTTAGTTTATTATTTTTTTGTCTACTATGGAGGCTGTGTACACGACAACCACAGAAGTGATGAACAAAGCGATATGGATCTAGTGCCTACTAGATAGCTTGGAAGTTGATAAAGAGTATCTAACAATATTATTTGATAGTTATAGTTAAATCTTCTTGGCGATAAATTTAGTTCATCATGCTCATGAAAAGCACATTGATGTGAGGTATCATTATGTTTAGAGCTTGAACAGTGACGATAATATTCTATCAAGAAGTTAGAGATGAAGGAGAATCTAGCGAACATGCTCACAAAGATATTATAGGTCGAGATGTTCACATACTATAAAATTTTGGTGAATATCTGAGCTCAAGATTGGTTGCCCATTCAAAATTTTTGAAGAACTATATGGGCTTGATCCCTTTGGAGAGGGGAGAGGGATACGTAGGCGACCATCTTGGTGCAGTCATTTTGGTGTTAGAGCTCATGTTGGTTATGTCTAACTCATTTGGAAGTGAGAGATGAAGGAAGATTGTAATGGAAAATAATATATCTAATGATTGTATATTAGGTAGTGTGTATATTTGGAAGATTGATATTAGATAACTTAATTGGAGAAGATCAAATTACATGATCTTTTATATATTAGAAAGATTGATATAAGATAACCTACTCAAAGACGATCAAATTACATAATCTTTTTCTTATATTAGAAATATTCTTCGGTTTTATGCTATAATCATATCTTATTTATAGAAAGGCCAAGTCTGATTTTTTTGTATGGAGTGTAACCCTATTTCTTGAAATATTTTTTTCCTTGAAATGATTGTAACCCTATCCTATTTCAACTGTTTTTTCTCTCATATCCATATGTTGAAAGTGGAATAACCCATCCCTAAGGGAGTAGGCGGATTCGTGCCAAACCACAAAACTCTCACCGTGTTTGATTGTTTTTTGTTGTGTATTTTATTTTATTCTGCACAACACTGGTCGTTTGAGATCAATTATTATCACCGGTCAATCCGACGACAATGGTTAAATATGTTTTTTTAAATAAAAACCTTATTAGTCCTCTCTTGTATTCACTAGTTTGCTTACATTCTTGTTGAGTTTTCGTGTTGGCGCGTTTTTATCGCGTTTTATTTCATCTTTAGGCATCCTTAACAAACTGAGCACTTAGCAATAGAACTGTTGTTAAGAATAAATAATTTCATTAGCATTGGAATTTCATATGTGATGTTTAGAAACAAGGTATGATTGAGCATACAAATGAATCAGAAAGAATTGATGATTGTTTATTAAAAGAAAAATAAGGGCGACGGAGGTGTTTGACTAAAAGTGAATGACAAAATAAAGGAGCATTAATCAATTGGTTTATTTGGCTATAGCTTACTTACGGTTACATCTGTGACAAAAATAGAGCAAGAAATCAAGATGAAAATCAAGCATTTGAATATAACAACTTAGTAGATCTAGATAGATAAATGATTCATGAATTTTATAGCGTACTGTAGTATTCAAATCAAGTATTTGAGCACGTTTTCTTTATTCTGAATAAAATAATTTCAATGGATTTATTTTAAATAACTTCTCACGAATTTAGCCTATTATTGTGTGTTTAGTTAGATATATATCGAAATAAGACAACATAATTTCAACAGTAATGACTCGAAAAAAAACTTATGTCTTATGTCAAATCTGCTAAAAGAAAGACCGTTGAACTACTACTTGTTGGCACATAGCCAACTGACAATATAAACCTACCGTTCCACCTTCCAACCCAACTCTCCATACCAATATTCTTTCTCCTTCATAAGAGTGAATTCTTGGTATAAGTGCTACGACTCACATCACCCTACACATATAAAATGTGCAAAATCCTATATGATATCAAGGTACATATAAAGTTGTGGTTGGCAATAGGCAAGTTATCAATATCTTTTATACCGATAAGGGTATATTACCTACTCCTAGCAATAACCTTCTTCTTTCTCCCCTCTTGCATGCTCCCCATATTTCCATTAATCTAGTTTTAGTTAACAATCTTACACGAGACCATAACTGTCAGATTGAATTTGAACTTAATCAGTTTCACATACAAGATCTTAACTCCAAAACATTATTGTCTAGTCTTGCTAATCAAGGTTCATATTCGATTACAACTCTACACCACCATCTCCTCCAACACATGGCATCAAGACGTTGGTCAACACTACAATAGAAGTTATTTGGCTATGAAAAATTTTATAAGAGTTCACCTAACATCTCTTGCCCTCGACCATCATTTATATTGATATCACGTAAGCTGTTGCCCTCGCTCACAATGTTTTTATTCATCGTCGTACCAAACACGTTGAAGTGGATTACCATATCATTTCTGAAGATCAACATGCAGACATTCTCACCAAACGCTCTCCATCAAGCATCATAAGAACCTTACCTCCAAGCTAGTGATTTGAATAGTGGATCGTCATCTTGAGATGGGGTGATTGGTTGTTGACCAAAGTAAAATATATTGAGATTTTCGTACCTCTTTTATACTGTTTTTAATGATATTACACTTTAAAGAAATGTATTTTTGATGTTTTGTTGCAGGAATGATAAATTAAGGTCAATGGAGCAAAAAAATGCAAAAAGGAGCAAATTTGGAGCAAAAAGGACCAAAATTTGGAGAATTGCACTAGGGCGTCGACGACGCCATCGACGCCGCTGACGGCGAGCTTTTTTCGAGGATACAGGACAAAATCTCCAGAAGGCCGTCGACGGCGCCATTGAGGCTGCCGATGGCGGGATCGACAGTTATGTGTACTTGTACAATGGATAAAGTCGGATTTTGGAGGGGTGTATAAGCAACTCTTGGGAAAACTCATCCACATCATTAAAGAGAAGATTTTGGCCGAAAATAGAGGAGTCCTGGAGGTTAGATAGGATCCATTAGTGTATAGAGAGCTTGCTAGAGCGTGTAACTGTGAGGAATTCTTCGAGAAATTGTAAGAGTGGAGGGAAAGTGAGAGAATTCTTCCTCCTTGCTACTTCGAAGAGGAATTTTGTGTGCTGTAAAGAAAGAAAGAGATTCAGAGGAACTTCAAGGAGAGTTCTTCGGGAGAAATTTAGAGATAAGATATTTACTTGTTATAGTTTGTATGGCTTTGATTTTATATATGAATTCCGAGTTTTGTTGTGCTTTTCCCATGAGTTCTGAGTAGTTTTCTGTCTTTTTCCTTGTCTCGAGATTTGTGAAATGGTGATTTGAATTGGTAAAGCCATAAAAATGTTTAAGAAATTGTGATGATCTTTTCAATTCAATCTTAATTTACTTTCAATCTGGTCAATTGATTTGTTAAAATATGTTGAGTTTTACAACTAAAGTGAAGATTACATCCAAGATTCAGGGAGGTCAAAGCCCTTAGAAGTTGGGTTCAACTAAATAGGAAAATATTACTATCGGGCGTAGAATTGGAAATTTTAGAATGACAGACTAAAATCCACAATTCGGTCCTATCGTTTAGGTGCTGATGTGTAGATGTTAGCCCTCAGGTGAGGGGAACGTGGGAGCTCCGAAGTGAGAGTCGGTATCCTCCCAGCCTAGCCACAGAATCAGTAACCAAGCATAAGATTAGTTAATGTTCTTTATGCCTAGACCAAAGTGTAAAGAATATGTATGCTCCTATTTGACACAATATAAATTGAACTAATTCATTTTATCAATTCACTATAATTTTTTGACAAGGAGAATGATGATTTCTTATATATTGAATATCACAAATTAAACCCTACTTTCTATCATTAGTTATTTATTAGTTCTCCAAATTATATACTTATTTCAATTGCCTATTAGTGACATATAAGCAAATTGAACGTCGTCATTTTAGTTGAAGTATTACTTTTATTAAGCCTTGGTCTGTAGTATTCTATTTCTCCTTGTGGGATCGATAACTAGGACTTCATTAGAGCCCTATATTACTTGAGCGATACGTATACTTGCGTTGACAAATTTGACTTTGACATTATTAAATATTATATCTATATACCTTTATTAAATCAAATACACATATATAAAGTCGCAGTCAAGTTTTTGACGCTGTTGCTGGAATTTAAATCTTCTAGTAGCGTCATCAAATTCTTGTAATTGTCGATTTACAAATAGAAAAAGGTCGGTCAGTTGTGCATCAACTTGGATGCAGCTTTTTTGTGCTTCTGGATGGGTTGTTCTCCCCCTTTTAAGTGTTTTAGCTTACTGACATCCACTATTTAAGCCAACATTCATTATTTAAGTCTTACCCTTTATTTGTTTTATTATGTTTTGAGTTTATGTTAACTACCCGTCGTATCCCTACTTTATATATACATATAGGGCTGTCAAAATATCTTGTTGTTCGCGAACGGCTCATGTTCGACTCGTTCGCTAAGTTAACGAGCCGAACACGAACAACCCAAACAAATATTTGTTCGCTCGTGTTCAGCTTGTTTTGACACAAATAACCACTAATCTATCTTCTTAATTAAGCCTTAATCAATCATAAGATGTTCTCCCCCTTTTAAGTGTTTTAGCTTTGAGTAGTATTTTAAAAAAAATAAATTGACTACAAGGCTACAAAGATTTATAATATATCAAAAGTATTAATTAAGAAGATAGAATAAAAATTAATGAATTAGATTCAAATGAAGTTTTAAATTGTGTCTCAATCCTTAACATCTTATGACTACATGATTAGGGTTGTCAAAACGACTTTTTGTTCGTGAACGGCTCGTGTTCGACTCGCTAAGCAAACGAGCCGAACACGAGATGAGCTTGGCGCGCGCGCGCGCACACACACAGATATATATATATATATATATATATATATATATATATATATATATATATATATATATATATATATATATATATATATATATATATATATATATATATACCGCATTCCTTATCCAGCTGGTAGGCAGGGTCACTGTAAGTCCCCTCTGGCAAGGGTTCGAACCCTACCGTAGTGCGTGGGGGGTCGAATTATAGACACATGGCGGGGGCTCTCATCATGGGGCCAGATTGGGCATGAGAAATCAATATTTGGGGTTTTGCCAAATGTCAATTTCCTTTATATATATATATATATATATAATTGTTTGTATCTTAGCCAGAGCAGCCTCTCTGAAAGTCGTAATTCTACTCAGATCACGTGTTCGAATCCCCACTTTGTAGGATGATGTACTTGAATATAAACTTCTAGTTTTCTTCGTTCTCCTTGCTCCATCTTCATCAAGAAACATATATTTCAACGCTTACTAGCACTATAGCTACGCAAGAGACACATTACATATCCTATCTTTTAGTGCAGTCAATAAAAAGCACCTGTCCGACGATTGGAGCAACAGCAATATCGCCTTTGCTTGTCAACCTCTATGTGCCCCTAATCTCTACCATTTCACGGAGATAACACCGTACTCGTTAGCGGGCCTTCTAATTTATGTATTTATTTTTAATTTGCTTCAATCATCTCCTATATTTCATTTTTTTTATTTAGTCTCATTATGTGGGAAAAAAAATTACATGTGATAGACGTACACAGAGCTACATGCGATATTGAGGTATACCGAATGTATAAGAGGGTTACATTCACGGTATAAGCCCTTATAACCTCTATGTAACTTACGTGTAACCTCTTAATATATGATAACAGAAGCGCAAAACTTATTTTAGGGTACATATATGTTACAGGAAGTTACAGGGAGGTTACAAGGGGTTATACCGCGAATGTAACCCCCTTGTACCCTCGGTATAACCCCAATATCGCCCGCAGCGTTGCATACGTCTATCGCACGCAAATTTTTTTCATGAGGCATAGTATTTGAGTAATTGATATTTGAAACCTTTTATATTCCAATTAGAATCCATGCAAAACATGCTACAACTACTAAAGAATTCGACATATCCCAAAAATTAACATATTCTAAATGACAGCCCAAAGAAACATAATTAACTCAATATACTGTACTGCCATTTATTGGCTAAACTCAAAGTTTAGCTCAAAATCAACATTAATAAAAATAAATGTATAAGCTCAAATAACATTTAAATTCGAAATATCAACATATTTAAATTAAAATATAATACTTTTAAGTTCTAAAAAAAACAATAAATAATAAAAAAAAATTGTCTAATTCAAAGCCATCAAAATATTTATAAAAAATAGTAATTCCAAAAATAATTAAGCATGGATTGCTATTATAAATCTCATGTAAAATTAATTAATATTTGAAGTAAAAATAATGAACATAACCGTTTGGTTTTTGAAAACGCTGTCTAATCGTTTGATTTGCACGTGTTTGAAAACGCTGTCTGCCGCGTTTGAGTTTTTACGCTAAACGCAGATCACGGGTTGACTCCCACAGTCGACCCGTGGACCGCGTTTGAGGATAAACTGCTTATTCTGAAACGCACGAGTTGCCCCAAACAAATTCTTAAAAGTAAGACCCGTGTTTTTCCAGAAAAAAATAGTAATTAATAATTTCCTTGAAAAGATTAATAACTGAGACATGTGGTCACACCAAATTTTCTGACTCAAAACATCAACATATTTATTAAAGTTTAAAGTAATTAAAAAAATAATTGAGGAGAGATTCTCAATCTTGATCCAATTTAAAATCAGCTAACACCAAACTCAAAATATAAAATACTAAATTTCAAATTTAAATACAAAGGCATATGTTTTCCCAAAATTAAGAATTAGTAAATAATAATTTTTTAAACATAATTTTGGATGCATTTCCAACACTATAATAAACTACCCAACTCAAATTATTAACATATTTATAATAAATAGAAAATTTTTAAAATTAAATAAAATCAAAACCTTCTCACCGCATAGAATGACAACATTGTGGATTTCATTCAACCTCCCGTCTGGTTGTGTAGCTTCTATGCTGAGTTTCATGCGTGCCACCGCTTTTCGTTGGGGGCATGTCCACGCTCATCGTACCACCTTTCAGGATGTTGGATCTCATATTGTCTTTCGTGAATACACCTCGAGAGTTAGAGTCGAGTATTGCGGACCTCTTATTATTATTATTTTGTCTCTTATTTATAAGAACATATTTTATACTATTACAGAAAGGAAGGAACAGTTATGAAAACCGTTTTTAATATATATATAAATATCATAACTTCCCCCGCCGCCCTCTTTGGTTTTTTTCAAAATGGTTAAGCAATCTGTCGTTGTTGTATGAAGCAATTAGTGAAAATTAGGATACGTGTGCCTTTTGTTCGTTGAATCTTTAATCAACCAATTAATGATGGAATCAAATTTCTCGCGCGATTTAAATGCATATCACTAAGCTATCATGCTTTTATATAATTAATATTTGGGATAATTACACACATGCCATCCGAGACATTAATATTTACAAACTAACATTTCAAATGACTTTTTTGAACTGTATGTATTTACGTGTGCCACGATTAAAGTATTAAGAATTTGAAAAATGGATGAAGAGGAGAAGTTGATTTGTAAGTAGTTGGTTTTGGGTGGTCTGCATATGGTTATGCAACGTCAAAATATCGATATAAAACTAAAATATATACATAAAAATGTAAATTTTATAGGAAGTAAGTATGTTTTTGTATCATTTATGAAATAGAATGGCAAGAAAATAATTAGATATTAAATATGTAATTATAAAGCATTTCATCTATACCCGGTGGTTGATAGCATTAGTTCTCATTGCATGACTAGAAAGATGACACATTTATGCATTGGCTATCATTTTTACACAATAACCCAACAAAATATCAATACATTATAATTAAATTTCTTTTTTTTTATAATTTTATTCAAAACATCAATATATTAAAATTCCCCCATCCCAATCTCTTTTTCTTCTGGAAAAATAGTACATCTTGACTCCTAATACATTTGAAGTCCAATGATTTACCGCCACATGTGAAGTAAGCTTAATAGTGACCAATAACAATGTATTACAGTGCAACCCACTGAACACTTGGCGCCCCACCATTAGACTCCGAACTTAAACTCCGACAACCTCTCATGATAATATTTTCTCCTGCTCCCAGTAACAAATTGTCACCTCTGGTTCTTCTCACCGACGTTATATTGACAAGCTCTCTGCCCTTTTCCCTCCCTCTCTCTTCCAACATCGCCGAACAAGACAGACAGAAGTCAAAACATACAAAAAAGCATATAGAGCAGCTTGATGGAAGAAGACCTGAAATGAGAGACAGAGCATCTGCTGTATTAAAGAAAACCCATTTCCTTCCCTTCATTCAATTCTCCTCCTATATATAATGCCCCTAATTATCCCTCACCCCCATTCTCAAACCAGAGGGCAAACAAAGCTCGCTGAATCCTTCTCTGCTAATCGGTGACTCCCAAAACTCAATCTTTTCTCTCTTCTCCTGTTTTCAATCATCTCATATACATAAAAATCCTTTTTTTTTTTTTTTGATTTGGAGAGGATGAGCCGTAACGCAGGGAAGAGCGCGAAGCAGGAGCTGAGATTGAACTTAACGAGAGGAGGAACGTCGAGAATGGCGGGGAGGGATGAGCGTTCGCCGAAGCGGTCGTCTACTTCGTCTTCTTCCCCTCCGAGCTCCTGCGTATCGTCGGAAAATGAGCAGAAACAGGGGGACAGCCCTGAAACCAAGTCTATGGTGCTTGCCGGCTGCCCTCGTTGCCTCATATATGTCATGCTTTCGGAGGAGGATCCCAAGTGCCCCAACTGCAAGAGCGCCGTTCTGCTTGACTTCCGCCATGGAAATAACTTGGGTAAGACAAGCAAGAGCTAGATGAGCTAATGCTGCCATGTTTAGACTTATGTTCTATAATCTAAACTTTGGAATCAGCGTTTAGTTTTGGATTACTTCAATTTGCTAAGATGTTTGCTAGTCTTTGCCACTTTATTTAAGAATCATTATGATGTTTCACTTTCTAGCGTGAGTGAATGGTTAAGAAAATGTAAGCTGATTTAATATATGGGAAAATGAATTTTGTCATCTTCTGAAGCTGTCTGATCTGTTCTGTAATCACAGTTAAAGAACTTGTGAAGGTGATGTGATTTTCTTCAATCAGATTCTGGATTTGTAATGGATGGAAATAAAACAAAAGAATAAATAGTTTCATGAGGTGTTTTTTACTATAAAAAAAATTAGATGGGTGATTAAAGGAGCAACAAAGGTTACATTTTTATTTATTAAACAAAACTTTTTTTAGCCTTAAAAAATAAATTTTTGCATAATTTTTGGATTCTTATATGCACATTTTAGAATGATCGTAGACGTGGCTATCACAATCTGATCAAAGTCCAGACAAAATAAAAGTTGCACGCTTTAAAAAAGTCATTTACAACGACTTAAATATGATAAACGATGAAAAAAACAGTTGTGTCGAAGAAGGTCAACCATATAATCTATTAATCATTTGGATATAACAAATCATTCAATCTTGGAAGGTCAAATCCCTTCTTTAAGGATGAAAATCTTATCTTGGCCGCCATAGTCGGAACACTTGATTCAATTAATCCAAGTATAATTTTAAAGAAGCTTATGGCTTACCCATAATTAGTTGCTAAGATAAGAATAATTCATGTCAAAGCTTATCACAAAGCTTGTCTTACAATGACAATGCACTTGTTACCAATCACGAAAATTTGAGACAAGAAATAAGTCTTAAGTTGTGTTTTATGATGGTTGAGAGTCATATAAAACGTTACAAAAACAGATAGAAACAAGCTGTCTCTCTCTATTGTTTTCAGTAAAACATTACTCATTCTCTCTTTCTTTTGTTATTTGGATTCTAGTTAATTCCATCTTTTTGCCGCTCATGCATCAAATATGAGCAAAGTATGAAACAATAACTTATATGAATTATTATTAATTATTATTATTATTATATTCAATTATTATATTATTTAAATATTTAAAATTTGCGCAGCATAAAAAAGTTGAGCCGGTTCCATCCTGTAACTGGTCATTTCTCACTTTGACACATTAAAATTAGATTAAAATTTATGAAGAAACTTAGGTTTATATGTTACCATTATCATGACTATTTTAAGTACGAAAAATTATTCCATACGATGATGACTACACGCAGAGTTGTGTGCGGTTACCCAATAAAAAGCTGTATAAAGTGGGCCCCACTTTAAAAATTTTAAATTTTTTAAAAATAATGTTTATTACGTGGCGTAAAATGATTGGGGTGCGTAGGTGCGGATCCCATACCGAATAAGCGCTCTTGAAGTGCTTAATTAGCATTTCTTTTCATCGAGTATGTTTTCTTTCTAAAGATGATGTACCAAAGGAATGCCAGTTGGTGCTTATTAATTTTAAACCCTCATAATTTAAGCAAATTCAATGGAGTATTAGTAGTTGCATTTTCTGCAATTCGTGCAGCTTTGAATTTAAAATATTCTTACAATTTTATTCATCGGTACATCAAACCGCCATATCATGCACAAGATAATATGTTAAATATGTAAAAATTTTCACCAATTTAACTTTCAAAAAGTGAAAAACAACCTTTCATGCGTAAAATTACATGTTAGATATGTAAATACAGAAGAATTGAGTGATATGTATGTAAATCTTTTTTTTTTCTTTTTTTAGAAGAAGCTTTTTAAATTACTTGTATCTAGTACTTCTTGTCAATTGAGGAATCTAGTCATTAAACTATCTTCACAAATGATCACTTTGAAATCATCATGCCCTCAAGTTTCCACATGGCTCACACAAACTTTCTTGTGTTTCAATAGGATTAGGTCTTTTACTAAGTATTGATTTCAATAGGCTAGCCTGTCCCCTCTTAAAAACATTGTCACACCTCAAGATACATCAATAAGGGAAGAACACACTCAAATCAAGATTTTTTTTTTTGTTGAAAGTATCATTCAATACTATGGTAATCCCAAGATTGACACCTTCATGATTAGTTTTTCAAGTTCATGGACTCCTTGTTATAAGACTATTAACAATCTTAAGTTCATTTTTATTTAAACTTCTTTTGTAATATTCATAAATTTCATAATATGTGCAAACACTTTATTTTATTAAATTTGTAACATTCATACATATTTAATGTCATTTAAGTTTAAACTTTATCTATTACATCAAGGGAGAGGAAAAAATGACCATTATCTTAAGGTACTCTTTTTTTAGAGAGAATTTATACTAAAAATTTTTTGAGGCCATCGTTGATCGCTTTGAAGAGATAAATCTCGAGTTACTTTATTACTGAATAAGTAATATCTCATTAATTAATGATTGTTTGACATCTTACCCTATATGTTATATGACCTTGATGTCTTTTGATGCATCAAGAAAAACGAAGGATTGTTATTTTTTCATGTTTTAAAATTATATAAATATGTTATAATTGCATAATTTTCTTGCCAATTTTGTAACTTTCCCTTCTTTTTCAAAAATTTGAATAATAATTTTATGCATTATTCTACAAAATAAAACCAACATAGACGACATTAACATCATTATTAAATTCACTAGATTGTTGACCATCAACCAAATAAAAGTTAAACTCATTGCCCTTACATAAAAAAATGAGAGATCCAAAAGACGATAATAACTGCAGATTCACTACATCCACCACAGAAAGTACTTGCAAAATAATAGCCAAAAAAAAAGAATAAAGCTAGCATAAAGAGCAAAAAATAATGTATTTTTTAATAGAATTTTTCAAAAATAGGAGTTGAAAATAAATAGTAATAATAGGCACTATGGCAAACAAAAATTGTTAAAATGCTATTCAATTTATTAACAAAATATTATCCATAAACTTTATTTTGAATTTTATTTTTTTCTTTTATGACAGTTACTAAAAAAATACTATTTTCCTTCAACATATGAGCAAATGTAAGTTTATCTCCAAAGAAGATCTTGTTTCTCTGATTCCATAAATATTAAGAAGTTGTGCATTGCTAAGAAGATAAAACACATATAAATATTTCAGTTTAAAGCGCCAACATGAATTCAGACTTAGGGGAGGTATAATTTTTTGAAAAAAAAGCCCATAAAAAATAAAAACTTTAAGAATATGAAACAAAATTGGACTTTCAAAGAATAGAAGACAATGTGTCTCCTTTTGAGCTATCAAGATAACATAAAATTTTATATTTTTTATACTATGCTCAACAAAAATATTTGGTTTTCAAACTAGCAATGTATATTTTTCTAAGCAAACATAAGCAAATACATTTTTTCAACTATTTTTTGAGACATTATTATGGAAATAAGAGAAGAAATTTATTTAAGAATTCATTGGTTTCTCCGCAAGGGCTATTAAGCTCATTACTATAAATAAGTTAAGAAAAACTAGATTCTCTAAATATTTATTACAAGGTAAAGATTATTCACCTTTAGTAATGAAATCCATAACATAGGTGAAATAATTAGAGTTCTAAGAGTTGAACAATGAAAATCAATAGTATAAAAATTTCAACCAAAGAGCCCCTCATCGGCTATGGGTGATAAAAGGACTAGAGAGAATTTTAGTTGTTTTTTTATTTTATTATTTTATTATTTTTTTTTGGTGATAGTAAAGCATTGGATTACATTAATCATAATACCACAATGAAATTTCAAAAAAGTTATGTAGAAGGGTGTTATTTTCTTTGGATAGAAACATGTATAACAAAAATCTATTTTGCTTGTTATGAGTCCTTATTATAAAACATCCAAATTAGTTTTTTTGGCTCATTATCTTCATTACATCAAGTGATGGTGGCGAAGGCCTCTTTTATCAATTGGTAGGGTTGTGGTTTTTAAACAAATAGTAGATAGTGTCTTCTCTATCCTATCTACTAGTGATATAAAAGATTACTCCAAAGTGTGTAGATCCTTTTAAGAATGCACATAGGGATACTCACTGCATGGAACCAATGCATAAGAAAATTTTAATAGATAAAATAGTTGAAATCAACTCCAAAAACAAGGAAGTAATTGCATTTTTTTTGCCACTAAAGTAGGATTCAAGCTATGTCATAATAATGCAACATTCATTGGCTTTGATTTTTTATGAAGAGAAAATAATACGAAGTAGTTCCCAGTAAAAGATATATAATTACAAAAATTTTTAGAAAGTTGAGAGGAAATATTCCAAATAACAACTTTAGAGTTATAAAAAGCTTATCTGATAAGCTAATACTAATATCAGTAACCATATACAATTATGGAAAAAGTCTCTAAGATAGCAAATAATTAGATAGGACATTAACATATAAGTATTTTGAGATAACCATGTAGCTATATAAGGGTTTTCAATTGCTTTGAAAACCCCTATATTATAATTTAAATGAAATTTTGGAAATGATTATTCATCAAAAGTATATAAAAGATGAGTTATAGGTAACTTTTTCATGAACCTTTAGAAGTAGGAAAAAAACTTCAAGTTTACCATTGATAACCATAGAGAAAAACACATACAAGGTTTAAAAAGTGATCAATTAATAAAAATCTACGGGAAACCCATTAATCCAAATTACTTATGGAGAAACATACGATTCAAATTATCAAAAGCTTTATTAAAATTAATCTTTTTGCATAAGAATTATTGAATGTTTGAAGAGTTAGGTCCAATGAGATTCTTAAAAGCTAGAATAACATAATAAAAAATACACCCCCTTAATAAAACCAAATTATGTAATATGAATATGAGTAAGAAAATGTAAATTAATCTCTATTTATAGATTAAAAAAATGACCTCAGAGATAGTGTTGCAAGAAGATATGAGTCCTTATTCATGGCAAGTGTCTACCTAAATTTTCTGGAGAATAAGAGTGATTATAGAATGTGTAATCATTTAAGAAGTATTCCAATTGAAAAGAAATAATGCGATATTGCATGACCTCCATGAAATAAGGATAAATGATATCCCACATATCAATGAATAATTCTAATAGAAAGCCATCAATCCAAGGCTTTTACATTTTTTAATAGTAAAAATATAACTATTTTTTACTTCATTAATCAATTAATAATGTGATAAGCATGATCTCCTATAGATTTTTGATTTGCCCTTGTGGGATGCCAAAAGGAAGTGAGGAATTACTATATAGGTTAAGGATAACATGGAAGTGGTAAATGACCCCGTTCAAAAAAATTATCCTAATCACAAAGAGTGCCAAAGTAAATATTTCTTTAATAGGACTGTCATTTCAATTTTTATTATATTTTATTAATAAAGAAATTTGATTTGATCTTCAACTTCCAATATATTGTCATAAGGAGTGGGATCAATATGATATTTTTGAGTAAGATTCCTTAATTTGTAATGTTAACCTCATTTTTACATGAGCTCAGTTTTGTTCTCTCTATAGAACCTAAGATCTAACCATTGGGTTTTCTTAGTGGCTTTCTTAGAAGACTAGTAGTGGAACCAATATCAAACTATAACTTCAAACATCTCTTCACTCCTTATAGCTCCTTACACTTGAATTCAAATCCTTAAACCATGGTTGAATAGATTAAAGTCAAGTCATTGAAGCTTTAGTTGAGTTCCTATAGACTTAGACATTTCTTAAGCTACATTTTGACCTTGAGACTTAGTTCATCTATTTTTTACTCTCTCATTAAGCACTTTGCACTAATCTAATGTAACTTTCTTTAGTTCTTGAACTAAAATTAGGTTTATGTTAAAAAAAAAGAAAAGAAAAAATAAAAATCACCAACTAAAATTCAAATCACAAAGCAAAAAATCAAAATAAAATATGAAAACATAAAATAAAAAACATCAACCAAAATTCAAAATTACATATTAAACGTCAACTAAAATCAAATTTAAATGAAATCATCAAAGTAATCTAAAATTGAAATTAAACTTAAAACTCATTAAAACTTCAAAAATAAAATCAAAATTAAAACAAACTCACCGAACTAAAATTAAAATTAAAACCAAAATTAAATTTACCAAAATCATTGAAATCAAAATAGTCAAAGAAAAACCACAAAATTGAATATATACAAATATATATATATATATATATATATATATATATATATATATATATATATATATATATATATATATATATATATATATATATATATANATATATATATATATATATATATATATATATATATATATATATATATATATATATATATATATATATATATATATATATATATCTGTGTGTCTGTGCATGTGTGTGCGTGTGTGTGTGTGTCTATATGTATATAAAATCACAAAGTAAAGTTCAAATTAAAATCAAAATTAAAATAAAATAAAAGTAATTTCACTAAATTTACAAACCAAAATCAAAATCCAAGTCAAATAAAAGTCTACAACATCTTCATTAAAATAAAAAATTACTTCATGAAATTTTGATAAAGAAAACTTTATAAAATAAAATTACAAACATTTCAAATAACCCATTTTAATAAAAAAAATAAATAAGAAAACAAAGAATCCAAGAAATATAAAATAACTAAATATTAATATGTGCACTTCACTCTCACATGATTTTCACTCCACACCTACTTCAAATGCAAGACTAAACCCAAGTTCAATGACACACCAAGCCCACCTCATGCCAAGCCACTAAACCAAGCTACTAAGACAAAACCAACTCCAATAGAAACCAAATCCAAGCCAAAACCCAACTTCGTGACATATCCACATCAAAGTCATTCAAGCAACCTCAAAATCAATCAAAATCCAAGTCAAATCTAAATCAACGCCACCCAAATGACCAGACCGTAAACCCATGTTCTTACCCATTTTTAATCATGAAAAACCAAATCTTATCCATGCAAATCAAAGCCTCCTCAATGTAAATCCTAACCCACTTCAAATCTAATGATATCAAGGTCATATCCAAATAAAATCTATTAATAAGAAAACTTTCACTTTGAAATGAGGTTGTTTAAGTCCAAAAATGACAAATTTCAAAATATACCTTTACAAATTAAAATCCTGACAACTTTAAAAAGAACTCCAAATTTAACAAAATCTTTGCTAACTAATCAAGTGAACAAAAATAAATTAGAGTAATGAAAAAACATTTCTCATTAAACAATTTTTAATAATTTTTAAATAATTAACATGCTATATAAATGTAATAATTTATAAAAATTTCAAATGAAATTAGAATAATGAAAATTTTAGAGGTTGTTTAGAATCTAATCCTAAACATCTCTATAAAATTTTAAGAACCTCAGAGGATGACATGCCTAAAAATGTTACTTTTACTTGCACATTTAATGTCTATTTTTTATGATGTTGTGCTTTAATGAATGATATTTTTTATGTTTTTGGTTGTAGGTACATTAAATGGAGTAAATAGAATGAAAATGCAGCAAATTAGAGTCAAATGAAGCAAAAATGCCAATGTTAAGCTGGCGCCTAGGCGCTAGGCAACAGAGAGCTTGACACCTATGCACCAGAGGTGGTTATCTAGAAGATCCATTGAACTTGAACTAATTTTGAAGAGGTGTTTAAAGAAACTCTTAGGGATTTTGAGGGCTCTTTTAAAGATACTTCTGAAGATTTAAAAGAGAGACTTTTGGAGGAGGAAAAGGGAGTCTTTAGAGAAGTGGATTCCTCCTAGAGAGGAAAAAGTCTTGGAGGCTTGTTTGGACTTGGAGGAGATGAGGAAAAGCGAGAGACACCTTTTTCACTACAGTTCTAAGTATGTTTGGAGTGGAATTGTAAGGAGAGTAAGTGATTCAAATGAATTAGAAGCATTGCTTGGGGAGGAGTTCAAAGATAAGTTGTGTACTTTATTTATATTTATTTAGTCTTGTCATGTAAACTTTTATTTATATAGAAATCCATGTGTTGTTGTTTCTTCATCATGAGATCTGAGTAGTTTCCTTTATCTTTCTCACTGTAATGAGGAATGAATATATGTAGGAATGTAGTTTAGTAGAGTGCTTTTAAAATTTCATAAATTATGATGATTCAAACTCTTTATTTAATTTAATTTTAAAATATATTGTAAAACATGGTGACTTGTAACCCGACCCACAATTACGTAGTAATTTAGCTTCCAAAAGATGACAAAAAACTAGACCAAATTTACATTTTGCGGCTAGTATGCAAAATTGAAATGTTATAAAATTTAGAAAATAGTTTACACACTAGAGGTGCTATATAAGCATATGTATCGTTTCAAGTAATATAGAGCTTTCCTTAAAACCCCAATATTGATCTTATAGAGAAGCAAGGTAAGAAATCCCTTAAGGTAAGTTCTAGTTACTACTATAAATTCTGAGTTTGGAATGTCAATTAAAGTAGTTTTTCTAATAACTATTCCTAAATAAAAATCTTAAATCTAAAGATAACATATATGGATAAATTGGTTTAGAGAATTTTGAAATGATAAATACTACCCTTCTCATGCAATGACTTAGATGATGTGTAGGAATGAAATGCTTAAAATATAATGTTGCAGTGACAAATAGGAGCATATCTATTCTTTACCCCTTTCGAGCATAAATAACATTAGCTAATCTAAAGTTGGTGTTGAAATGTATGTGCTCGGTAGGTTCTAGCCTCTCACCTCTAGATTACCCAATGTACCATCTCTATAGGACCTACAAGTGACCCGTAGTTCCAACTCTAGACCAAATTGATAAAAGAATCTAGCCTGTAACCCTAAAAACATCAATTCTATGCCCATCAAATCTTATCTCCCTATTTATTTATACTCCCCCTCAGACGATCGCTATCAATGTTTTTAAAGTGAAATGTGGTACTCACTAGTTGGAGAAATTTTAGCCCTCTTAAGTCTGTAAGTTTCTTAACAAGTTTTAACAAAATAAATGGTAATTTTACGAAGTAAATGAAGAACCGATGAAAATACCATCACATTTATGAAATAATGAAATTTCTAAGAAAATCTAAATTGCTAAACATGCATCCAATTCATTATAAAAGAAAAGTAAAATGAAGATAATGACAGAAGCACCAAAAGAATTGATAGAACTATATAATAAGTTATCTACCAACAATGAACATATGTCGACTTACCCTCTTTTGAGCGTATAAGTACACTTAGTATTCTATTAGTTTTGTGCAATTATATGTCACCTAGATGCATCTAATAGAAATAGATCATTAAATTATATTTTCTTAAAAGTTGCATTGCCTCCTAAATTATTTTATTAGCCAACCGGTCAATATGAGTGCGCTCAAGTTGTAAGATCACTGATCTCCTCTGTCTAAGTTTCAATTACAACAAATTTTAACATAAACTATTGCTACTTAAGTTATGTAAATGAAGCAAATAAGATATTACTCATATATGAAAATAAGAATTATTCTAAACGATTCATAAACAATCTAAACATCCACCAACATCAATTAAATTGATATATTCACACTAAAGCAAACAGAATACAACACAAACAATCACAACTCACAAACATACTAAATCAAACCACACTAATAACAATAAGTTGCCTCCCACAAATTGCTTAGTTTAACGTTGCTAGCCCGATAAAGGATTTCCTCCTGAATTAAATTTCTATTTAAGTAAACATCAATCAATCACCAAATCTTTTTCAAATCCCGGGATTCCTATTAAATCCTCCAATTTTAGTTTTTCTTTCAACATCTCAAATTGATTCCAATTATTATTCCTTGAGTTTCTTTCTAGATCCAATAGTCTTCTACTAGTATTTTCAATTTGCAAATTAATATCATCCTTCAAATTTATAAGAAATGGATCTCTATATGATAATTTTAGGTCTCTTAAATTTTTAGTTAGATTTTCCCTAAATAATTCAGATTCTAGATCAAATTCCATTAGAATATTCTTATGTCTCAAGTTATCTTCTAATTCTTCTCATTGGTATTGAGTAAATGATTGAGGTGGTATTTCTATATTTATCTTAGTTGAGGAAGTAGGTTTTTCTAATTCCTTAGGAATTTCTTCCATTGGTCTTTCAATCTCCTTACCCTTATTTTTCAACTCAAAGTTCTTTTGAAACATATCCTCCAATTCTCTTCTAATTTTTTGTTCAATATCTTTAACTTGCTCATAATTTTTCTCCCTAAGGTTTATCTCAAGGTCACTAGGTAAAATATCTAGAGGATTAATATTAATTGAGTCAGCAATCAGCCCCAGTTGGTTTTTTGTAATCCTTATAGCATCCCCTTGACATTTCAACTGATTTTCCATTTGATAAACAACCTCTTTGATAGACATCTCCTTCTCCTCATATGGTAGGTTAAAGTTAAATTCAAAAGGAAAAGAATGTGCAAATTTATAGTTATTCTGATTATTCCAATTACCTAAAGGATCATCTTGAGTGTAATCACATAAATGATTTCCTCCTTCATAATTGTTAATCCAGTTAAAGTTGGAATGATTCTCCCATTCTGGGTGGGTTGTCGTGATTGAAATAAGGGTTATTTGAGTGATCATCTATCTCATTGATATTTTCAAAAGAGTTAGTGTCAACCATCTTTCCAAATGA
Source organism: Phalaenopsis aphrodite (assembly GCA_003013225.1). Taxonomy (NCBI): domain Eukaryota; kingdom Viridiplantae; phylum Streptophyta; class Magnoliopsida; order Asparagales; family Orchidaceae; genus Phalaenopsis; species Phalaenopsis aphrodite. The sequence continues at coordinate 4,307,772 of NEWO01000009.1, forward strand.
TTTTTTCTGAATGATTAGGGGCACATTGTGCAATGATCTAATTTTCTTGAAATATATGCAATATGAGAAGTTACAAAATTCAGTATATCTTTTTTATAATAATTTATCATTTCTACAATAGCTTATGAAGATCTTTTCTGATTCCTAATCCTCCTAAGAGTTCTCTCTATTTTTGAGTCGTATGATTCAAGGTCTATAGCTCAAGAACTACGCATGCAAATCTAGAGACTTAACTAATAAGATAGATATCAAACATGTTAAATAATAAAAAATATTTTTCGTAATTTAAATTTTCTTATATATATATATATAAGATGACGGCGGTAGGAACTGCTCTGCTAGGGTTTCTGCGAGGAGGATGGAACTTGGTGGCTGCTCTTTGAGGAAGACCCTTTTGGGGCAGTGTGGGAGAGGTCTTCTAAGCCTTTTTTATCTCTTGGAGAGACTTTTCAGCCTTCCCGGGCTAGGAGTCTTAAAATCAGTAAGTTACTATTTCATTGGAAGTTTGCAGTCTTCTGAAGTTGCTGGTCTGAAGTGAGTTTTTAGGGGGTAACCCAAGTAGCTGGAGCTTTTTGGGTACCTAGTGAGTTGTTTTTTACTCACCTGGGCTCAAGGTTCCCCTACTCCTGGGTCTGATTTTTCTCTGATGCAATGTGAGTTTTAAAATGGCATCCCCTATTGACTTGGAAACTAATGCACAATGGACCAGAGCCACTTATGCTGGAGTGGTTGGAAAAATTGTGGATACACTGCATGATATGGAAAAACTTGTGTTCCCACAAGAGTTCCATGACACAGCTGCAAGAAAAAGTACTTCACATTGCATTCACCCTATTGGACTTAAGGAAGGGGAACCTTCGATCTTTTTCTCAAACCAAGAATTAAACAATCTCAACAAGGAAGTTCAATTTACTCTGATTGGCAAATTCAGCTTGGGACACCCTAAAATGGAGCTAGTGAGAGGTTTCCTTGACTCACTGCAGTTTATAGGCTCATGGAAGCTGGGATTACTTGATGGAAGGCACCTCCTAATACAACTCACCACAGAAGAAGATTATGCTAGAGTCTTTTCCAAACAGACAATTAGAATTTCTGGAGCTGATATGAAAATACTCAAATGGACACCTGATTTTAACCCTTCCAAGGAACCACCAATGATACGAATCTAGCTCAAATTACCTGGCCTTCCACTTCCCTGTTCAATCTAAATGCGTTTTTTAACATAGGAAGTGCAATTGGCACTCCTCTCAAAGTGGATGCAACCACTTACAACAATGCAAGACCAACAAGTGCAAGAATACTAATAGAAAGGAATATCACATTGCCTGAGCTAAAAAGAGTGTGGATTGGTGATGAAGCAGAATGATTTTGGCAAGAGGTAGTCATGGAACAAAAACCTTATTATTGTCAACATAGCAAAATGTTTGGACATACCATGGAAAAATGCTACATACTACATCCTCCCACTAAAAGACTATCAAATAATCCAATTCCAAAAGTTACTGAGGAGGAAGATATCAATCTGGGTCAGGATGATGAAATACAACAAGCAAGAAGGATAAAAAACCAAACTAAAATCACAGAAAACCCTGCTGAAAGACAATGGGGTGATCAAAGGGAGCATGAAGGAGGAACTCAACCTGTAGGATCTCTCACACAGCAAAGCCCAGCAAAAATTGATGAAGGAATACAAATCAATGAAAGAACTATAAATGTTGAATTGGAAGAGGTCACTAAAGTCATCAATCACCCAAGCAAAGAAATAGAAAACTTGGGACAAGTCCCACAAAATAAAGGTAATGAGGAGAGGTCCACAAGCAGTAAAATGAAGTGCACCACACCTTCAGAGCAAACAATACAAGAGACACAACACTTGATGGAAAGTGAATGGAAAACACAATAGAAAAAAAAGAAGAAGAAGATCAGAGAAGACATTGAAACAAATAATGTGGAACAGCAGAAGGACCAAAGAAAAAAATAATTCTCAAACAACTAGGGGAAGGACAAGATCTAGGTCCCAACTCTCATTCCATTTACCCCAACAACATGATTAATATGCTATGTTGGAATATAAGGGGGATTGCAGATCTCCCTTCCTTAAAAAGATTAAAGTTTTTAAATAAGAAATACAAGTGTCGGTGCTTGGTTATTTTTGAACCTTTGGTTCACCAAAATCTTCAGAAATATGCCAAAGCCTTCCAAGGGTTCTCCTTTTCCACAAATCAAACAACAAGATCTGGATTTGGAGTAGAAATGAAATGAACTGCAAGGTTTTGCTCAATCACTCACAATTTATACACTGCTCTTTCAACATGGCAGACCAGTTTTGTTATGCCACTTTTGTTTATGCTGGATCCTCTAAAAATGCCAAACAAGAACTGTGGAAGGAGATCCACCAAATCAGAAGTTTGACTAATATTAACTGGATTGTTGGAGGAGATTTCAACTGCATTGCTTCACCTATTGAAAAGAAGGGGGGAAGAAATCCATCCCTTAAAAATATGTCTGAGTTTAATGACAACATAAATACTGCTGGGCTGTTTGATTTAGGATTTAATGGACCTGAGTTCACTTGGAGAAAGGGAAAAATTTGGGAAAGATTGGACATGATACTGGCTAATGATAGCTGGATTCAGAATTACTTGCAAACAAATGTCACTCATCTCAGTTTGGCAGGGTCTGATCATAGACCTATGTTGATTTCCATCTCTGCCAATGAACACAACAACAAACCTCCCTTTAGATACCTTAATGTTTGGTCAAGCCACATATATTTTATTCAGATTGTGAAGGAGAATTAGAAGGACTGTGATCACATAAACCCTCTAATCAAGCTGTGGAATCTGCAAAAAAAGACTACTAAAGCTCTCAATAATGGAATTGGAACACCTTTAGGAACATTCTGAAAGGAGTAGAAGAGGCTGAGAAAGAACTTCACCTTCTGGAGAAAGAACACAACAAGGGCCAAGTGGGAGAATCATCCATCCTGGAAGCCAATGAAAAGCTACTGAATGCAGTAGAGTGGGCAAGAGCAATTTCTAAAACAGAAGGCAGCCAAAAACAAGTTTATTGATGGAGACAAAAACACTAAACTTTATCATGCTTGCATTAAATACCAAACAAAATGCAACACCATCCACTCTATCAGAGACAACTAGGGAAATTGGATCAGAGATGATCAAGGGATAGCTGAGAGTGTTGTGGCCTACTGTAAAGACCTAATGCAGTGTGAATTAACTGGAAGACAACAAGTGGAGTCTGAATTGTTCCAAGGTGATAAGGAATTTTTTTCCAGGATAAATTTAGTTGAAACCCCTGAAGAGGAAGAGATTAAAAAAGCCCTTTTCTCTATTGATAGTGGAAAAATATTAAGTCCAGATGGGTTCACTGTAGATTTCTATAAGAAGGCTTGGGAGGCCATCAAATTAGAGATTATTGAAGCTATCCAACACCATTTTATAGGACAACCTTTACCTTACTATTTCAATACTGCTACCATTATTTTTGTCCCCAAATCCTCACTAAAAGATCATTGGAGTAATTACATAACTATTAGCCTTACCAACATTGTAAGTAAGATTATAAGCAAAATTCTGGTATTCAGAATCCAAACTATTCTTCATCATCTTATTAGTCCCAAACAAGCAGCTTTTGTGAAAGGGAGAAGCATTGGGGATAATGTAATGATTGCTCAAGAGCTTCTATTGGATTTGAATAAACATTGCAGAGGGGGCAACGTGATCTTTAAATTGCATCTGAAAAAGGCTTATGATATGATCAATTGGAACTTCATCATGGAGATTATGAAGGCTAGGGGATTTACAAAAGACTCTTGCAAAATCATCCAAAGATGGCTAGAAGGAAATGTTAACACTGTGTTAATTAATGGTAAAACCCATCTGGACCTAATATTTTTCGTAATATAGGGGATTGAGACAAGGGGATCCCTTACCACCAACCATCTTTACACTGGCACTGGATTATCTATCAAAATCTATAGATAAACCAGGGAACATAAAAGATTACAACATATATCTTAACAGATCCAAACAAGACATTAGCCACCTTATTTATGCTGATGACATCCTGATTTTCTCCAAGGTTAACAAAAATGCTATAAAAAACCTTTATGCTGATATTCAAAAATTCCAGCAAGCTTCTGACCTTGAAGTGAACAAAGACAAAAGCCACATCCTCTTCAGCAAGAAATGCTCCACTGCCTGCAAACAGTGGACATTAGAGCTCACTGGATTCAAAGCTATGGATACCCCCTTCAAATATTTGGGGTATATCTAACTAAGGGAAGGAATAAACAAATACAGTTTAATGAAATTGTGGATAAAACCATTTCAACCCTCCATGGGTGGACAAATTCCTTCCTGCCTAATGGGGGCAGAATAACCTTGCTGAAAAAAATCTTAACCACCTTCCCCTTGTACACATTACAAGTGGTTATGATGAAGAAAAGCACACAACTCATGTTAGAAAGAACCTTCAACAGATTCTTGTGGTCTGGTCAAAGGAAACAAATGATCTGGGTCAGCTGGCAGAAAGCTGCCAAACCTCTATATGCTGGGGGTTTAGGCTTCAAGGGACTTCAACAACTACACCAAATTAGCATGTGCAAACTTTGGCTGAAGTTCAGATAGAATGACAACCTCTGGGAAAATTTCATGCACTCCAAATATTGCAGAACTGAAAAACCCTAACATGGTGAGGGCCAAACTAGGGGACTCTAAGACCTGGAAACAAATGTTGAAATGATGGAACAAGCTGAAAAATTATACACTTGGGAGATGGTACAAGGAAACATCAACTTATGACAGGACAAATAGTGCCCAGAGAACATAATTGAACCCTTGGATGATATTTTGGACAAAAACCTGATGGTGAAGGATTGCTGGGAGGGGCAGAATTGGTCTCAGGAAGCACTCCAAAATGTGGTTACAGAACACTCAATGAGAAATATATCAAAAATCCAATTTGACAGAAATAAAAAAGATAGGGTGATTATTAAAGCAAACTCCACTCAAAGTGTGACCCAAGCTATTGATAATCAGTTGTTCACCTGGGAGGCAACTTCTTAGGGAGAGAAATTGTGAAACAAATTCCTAAACCCCTATATGGCCTTCTTCTCTTGGAAAGTGCTAAATAACTTAATACCTACAAATGATATTCTCAAGTTAAAGGGCTTAAAGGGACCTTCCAAATGCAAACTCTGTCAGAGCAGTGAAGAGACATCCATTCATCTATTTTTCTAGTGTGAATTCTCCATGAAGGTTTGGAGTTCCTTGATAATTAATTTCCACATCAACACTCTTAACTTGGGGTGGGAATAACTGAAGAAGTGCTGGTTAGATTGGCAAAGACTCAAACTTGGTACAATCCCATTCATCACTGCTTGGTCCTTATGGAATGCAAGGAATAAAAACAAGAATGAAAAAAAAAAACAGTGACTACAGAAATAGTTGAGGCTAATTGTCTTACTTACATCAGAAAGCTGATCATTTGGAATGACTTTCCAAACATCTTAAAAATTAATCAAAGCAAGGATCAGAATTGTAGAAAGTAATTAAGGTTTATTGGGAGAAACCTCATTACCCCCACCTAAAAGTCAATACTGATGGAAGTTTTTCAGCTCAAACAACAGGTATTGGAGGGGTGTTCAGAGATCACAAAAGCAGGTGCAAAATGTTCTTCAAATCTCCAATTATTGTTGAAGATGCCCTGGAAGCTGAGACAACTGCTCTTTACTGGGCCATAAAAATGGCTACCATCAACAGTTGGACACCACTCCAAGCTGAGGCTGACTCTTCAATGTTGATTGAGTACATGACAGGTAAAGCTCTCCCCCCATGGCATATCGAACAATGGATTCTAAAGATAAAACATATCACAAAGGAGATACAAGTCAACTAATGTTTTAATTACAGAGAGGGCAACAGACCAACTAATTATCTAGTTATTGAAGTTGCTGAATCCCAAAGAGTAACTGTTGCTACTAACTCCAGATTCTGGCTGACCTAATAAAGGGTGACAGATTACATATACCTTACCTCAGAATTGTTAGGAGCTAGATGTTTTCTATTTTCTAGTTTTAGACATGTCTTGTATTCATTTAGCTTGCATTCCATTTTGATGTTGCCTTTTACTCTCTCCTCTCCCTGCTATAACTCCCTCTCTTTTGATGTAATGATGAAATTTAAGTGATCAACATGGAGGGAGACACAAGAGGCTCCTTTCTATATATATATATATATATATATATATATATATATATATATATATATATATAATAATAAACACACAATACTGGATAATAACACTAGAATTTCCAAATCTAAGTCTTCTATGTTCAACTAAAAATTCTCTAAAGTTCTCATCGTAGCTTCCCTGACAACCACGCCAAAAACTTGGCCCGACCCATAATTACAAAGTTATTTAGCTTCCAAAAAATGACTAAAAACTTGACACAAGTTATATTTAGAGGCTGGTGTAAAAAAATGAAATGTTATATCAGAAAATAGTTTACACAGTAGTGGTACTATGCAAGTATACATATCATTTTAAGTAATATAGGGCTTTACTTAAAATTCCAATATCGATCCCACATAGAAGCAATATAAGAAATCCCTTAGGGTAAGTTCTAGTCTATTACTATAAAGTCCTAGTTTGGAAAGTCGATTAAAGCAGTTTTTCTAATAACTATTTTTACATGAAAATCGTAAATATAAAGATAACTTATCTTGATAAATTGGTTTAGAGAATTTTTAGATGATGAAGACTACCCTTCTCATGCAATGACCTAGATAATGTGTAGGAATGAAATACTTAAAATCTAATGTTTTAGTGACAAATAGGAGCATACCTATTTTTTACCCCTTTCGAGCATAAGGAACATTGGTTAATTTAAAGTTGGTGTCGGCATGTATAGTAGTGTTGGGTAGATTCTAGCCTCTCACCTCTAGATTACTCACTGTACCCTCTCGATAGGACGTACCAATGACCTTACTTCCAACTCTAGACCAAATTGATAAGAGAATCTAGCCTGTCACCCTAGAAACATCAATTATATGCCCATCAAATCTTATCTCCTTATCTATTTGCACTCCCCATCAAATGATCGCCATGGATTTTTCTAAAGTGAAATGTGTCACTCACTAGTTGGAAAAATATTAGCCCTCTCTGGTCTGTAAGTTTCTCAACAAGTTTTAACAAAACAATTGACTAGTTTGCAAAGTAAATGAAGAGCCGGTGAAACTACCATCATATTTATGAAATAACATAATTTCTAAGCAAATCTACATTCATAAACATGCATTCAATTTATTGCAAAAGAAATTAAATTGAAGATAATGACATAAGCAACAAAAGAACTGATAGAATTATATAATAAGCATGTGCCAACAAGGAACATATGTCTACCTACCCTCTTTCGAGTAAATAGGTACGCTTAGTATTCTATTAGTTTTATGCAACTATCTATCACCTAAAATAATCTAATAGAAACATATCATTAACTTATTTTCCTTAAAAATTCCATTACCGCCTAAACTATTTTACTAGCCAACCAGTCAATGTGAGTGCACTCAAGTTGCAAGATCAGTGTTGTCCCGAGTCTTAGTTTCACTTAAAATAAATTTTAACATAACCTATTGCCACTTAAGTTATGTCAATGAATTAAAGGAGATATTACTCATCACATGAAAGTAAGAATTATTATATCATAAAATAAATTTTCCTACACATGCCACTACTTCATATTAAAAGAAAAGAGTAAATAAACTCCTCACAAAGTATGGATAAAACACAACAGAAACCTTTTTTAAATCAAAGAAAACCCACTACAAAGTCTTTACAACAATTACAAATAATGAAGAACACAATACTTAGCTTTTTACCTCTGAAAGAAAGATGAAAAATCTCTCTAACAAAGTCTCATGCCGATCCATGCGCCGCTCATACTTTCTTACTCATATCTCTCAAAATCCCTCACCAATTTCTCCAGAAAATGAATAAATCTACATCTCTATAAACTCACACAAAACCGTCTCTAAAAATCCCTAAAACACTCCTAAAATACACACTAATTACCTCTCATGAGAGGCGTCAACCTCCTATTTAAAGAGAAGCCAAACACCCCTTCCATACAAGAGACACACCCTTTCACTCCAAGAGACATATCTCTTCATTTAAAAGCCTTTCCAAGTGTATGGATTCTTTAATATCATCTTGGAGTGTGCAAGTTGCTCATAAGCCTTTAGAACATTCCAAAATCACTAAATACTGTCCAAAACTGCCCCATGACTGATTTTTTGGCACCTAGGCACCATTTTAAGTGTCTAGGTGTTGTTTTCTCATCATCATTGGTACCTAGGCACCACCCTACAGGTGGTTCCACCGTTTTGCCCGATTTCAATCTATTTCAACTCTATTTCTCCCCGTTTCAGTTCTGTTTCACTCCAAATACTTATAACTAAAAGATAAAGATGAAAATAACATTTTCTTAAAATGTAATTTCATTCAAAAACATGTGATAAATGTAAAGGAGATTAAACATAGAAAGACAAATCAAAATGTGCCTTGTCAAAATTTTCTTCCTTGCTTATTTTAACTCCAAATTGCACCATTTTTGCTCCATTTTCTCCAAAAATCTATTTCTTCTACGTGGTGCCAAGAACATGGAAAATACATTCCTTTAAAATATAATATCATAAAAATATGCATAAAATGAATATTGAATGTATATTAAAAACAGGTAATTTTCAGATGGATCAACCCGAAATGAGTGTCGACACTATTTTTGGGTTGTGGAGTTGTAGAGTTGCCCGTTGGAAGTGTCGGTCACCAGAATCAGAATCCTATCGCCTGCTTCAGTAGAACATTTTAATTTACATAGACATATATATAGTTTTAGAAAAATATGAAATCAAATTGACCCCATATTTTTCATAGTTTAAATGATAGAGCACTATACCTCAAACCCTGTATCTATCCCGAAGGATAAAAACAAGAATTGAGGATGAGACTAGATCAAATAAACTAAGAAATATATGACATCCATTTGGTCTGTGAAAACGATTTTATTTTCCGACAAGTTCCTCTATTTAATATGAAGAATTAAATATGGTTTATACTAAGCTAGGTTCGGAAAAACTTCCTAGAAGGGCAAGCCCCTGTAGTTAATTACATCTTAGATAACTGAAGTCACCTAATAAAACTCTCAATAAAAATCAGGAAATGTCATATTCAAAGAGATCAAAAGGATAAAACTTTTCAACAAGATTGGAAAAAGAGATGTGAAAGGGGAAATGACTCAAATTTGGAATATTTATTGTAGAATCCAAAGAAGGAAGAACCAGGGGATGTCATAGTTCTTGAGGAGAATCTCGATGACTTCCCAAGCTATCCTGTAGTTTGGCTTTAGTTTAGAGAGAAGTATTTAAATTTTTTATCCTGTTAATTTTATTAGTTAAAGCTTACACTTATGTGAAACAATCACATAAATGACTTGGAAGATATGAAGATTTAGGTCGTGAAGAACGACAACCTCAGAATTCTAAGACGAGATAGGGCTTAAATTGTACAACAGAGCTATATAAAAGCCTAAAGAAAAGGTTGAGGATTTATGTTGCATAAGCAAACCACCTCAAAGTTTTTTGACTTGTTGTTTAATTCTAAGGAATGATTTTCTGTTGTAGCTCCTCTTGCTATTGAAGATGGCCGTGCTGCTCACAATGCTAGCCCCAACTCCTTGTCGTGAAGAGTTTATGCTTTCTAATGTGTCAAGTTATAATGCCAAATCAAATGTCTCTATGATTATGGTTCTTTAAATACTATAGGGCATATTAAAGTTGATTAGAGCGACACGAGTTAAGATCCTATTGTTCCCTCATTCCAGCACCACTATTTTCTATCAGATTCACTTAGTCCAAATGAATTTACTAAATTCAACTTAATGAATTTCGTACTTTCATTTAGATTGTGGGAAATCTCGTTAGCAACCATAGGTTACCTCCCCGAGGGATTCCCGATCATCCGATAAAGATGCCTTAATTTAGTTACAATTGTTGTTTTATGATGTTTGTGATTAAATTTTGAGTTATCTTATATTTTAAATGTTGTGGTAGTGAATTTTATATTAGTTGATTTTAGTTTTGGGTTTGGTTTCAAGATTATCCTAACAATTTTGGTTTTCATGCAGGATGACAATGTTGTTTAACATGCAAGCTCAAGACAAGAAGTACAGAAAGGTAAATACATTAATTTAAAAGCGTACCTACTGATTCTTCTTGTTCCAGCACCTAAAAGGTCAGTATTTGCAAAACATGTATATAATTTAAAGTTGTAAGAGTAGATGAAGGTTTAGCTACCAAACCCCAAGTTAAGATTTTATTGAATCTCAGAAGAACCTAGTAGATGATTTTAGAACAAAATATGACAGGTCCAATTTGTTCTTTAGAATGTCCAATAGATTTCAAACTGCTTGGGGCATGACCCTAGATCACTTTGAAGATCTCTTAAAATATTTCGAGTTTATTTTGGACTTGTCATATTGTTTTATTTATCATCCAAGGTTGAAGTGTGACTACCTCATTGCTCAGTTAAACCTGATAATTTAATTATCTTGAGGATAGGGTACTCGATCAATCAATTGATGTTTTATTTAAAAGTTATGTGAGTGGGTGCCCCTAAGGCAAGTTTAGGTCATTTAAAGTTTGTGGTGCCCATAATTAAGGTCAAGATTATAGTGTCTAAATATGTTAATCACCAATCATGTTATCTTCTAAATCCAATCAATTGAGTTTAGACATCGAGCCTATTTCACTACTAAGCCTTTAACAATCATGATAGGTGAAATGGTGACTATCAAGATTTTTGATTCAAGTGATATGTATTCTTATCAAATAGTCAAATCATCCTCAACTTTGGGCTTAAGAAAAGTAAACTATCATTTTTCCAACTTAAGCCCATCACTTAAGAATCGTATGATTTTAATTGATTTCCAAGTCATGAAGATTAGGAGGATTATGGTTTTTTTGATGTTGTGCAAGGGTGGTGAGTGAGTTTCTACATTTTAACCCAATTGTATTTTAGTCATCCATACATGTTTAATAAGATCAAAATTACCAATTTTTCCCTTGGTTAATCCTAAATTTTGATTAAGACACCAAAGCCTAAAAAAACTATTTCACCATAGGGGCACTTCACCTCATTCACTAAACACAACTCAAATGACTTTGAGGGTTGAGTGTCATATCGATGAGGTAATTACAATATCAGGGGAGAATAAGTGGACTTCTCAAAATTTAATTTAATTTAAGTATTTATTTAATCTTAGAAAATAAGATTCTTTAGAAATTGAATTATTTGACTTTCCAAAATAATTTTTTTTATTTATGAGAAAATTATTAGAGGTTTTTCTATGTCAAAGAAATACCCAGACAAAACTTCATGATTTTTTGGATTAATTTATTATAACTATTTTAATTTGAGAAAAAAAGAAAATCCACTTTTAGGCCTTTTAAAATTTTTTTTAACTTAGGAAAATTAGTAAAAATATTTTAATGAGTCCCAAGTGATCAGAGGACATTTAGGCATATTTTGAAATGTTTTGATATTTTTGGGATTTTAAATTATTTTTAATCATTTCAAAATTCAAAATAAGGCTTAAAAATTAAGTGTTTTCTAAGAAAATAGTTTTTATTTTTCTTAAGTGTATCTAATAACAAGGAACTCAGAAAATCACTTTTCATAATTTTCCCAAGTTTGTTTAATTTAAAATAATTATTTTTGTACCAAAATGCAAGGTTCCTTAGAAAATCAACTTTAGTACTTGAACTTAATCAAATAATTTTCACATTTTTATAGTGGATAAACATGGTTTTTATGAACAGTGTGGAGTTAATTTTGTCAATGTTTGGTAAGTATATAATTTACAAAAATTAACACAAGATATTTACATTTAAGTAAATATAAAAATTTAGAGGATAATTCAATACATCATGATATTTTTCCTAGACTTTTATGGCCATAAGAAACCTATTAAAATAATTTCCATAATTTTCCAAATGATGTTTTAATTTATATAATTAATATAAGCCAAAATAGTCACTTTTGCTTGAAAATTAAGGCTAGAAACATGGAGATCTCCCCTAACCTTGGAAAAATTAGAGAACATACTCTTTATCATGAGAAAGAAGCTCTCAAAATTTAAAGCCGTGGTGAACAAAGTTTGATCGTAATGAATTAAAATACTCTAGAGGGCATTTAATTCATTAAAAATCAAGGAATAAGAAAATAATTTTTATTTTTTGTCCACATTATTCTCCTCTCTTCATTGAGAAAGATAGTATTTTTATTTTATTTTTAAGATTTTTATAGAGAAAGATACAGATTTTTGAAGTTTAGGCATTTAAAATAATTAAAAAATCTTTATTTTTCTATTTATCCATTGCGACACTGACTGGATCCTAGGCGACTCCGAAAGAACATGAGGTGCTCCACCATTTGACGTCGCCAGCTATGCATCTGCCATGCGGACTGCACTTTATGCGCCCTATCCTCGTTTAGCTTCATCTGGACCATCCAATGGATAAACCCGCAATTGAACGACATCCGTTCATCGTCCCCAAGTGACCTAACCCGTAAGCCATTCATAATAAAACCTTAAGATCTTCTCCTATACTCAACCAAATCACATGGGGTTTGTTTCTAAACCTTCATCTACTCAAGAAGAACACATATATATGGTTTATATAGTATGAAATACAGTAAATACGTATGAAGAATCTAAAAAGGCTCAGATTAGAGTTGAGGTTCAATACCTTTGTCTGAGAGGGGAGGCCTCAATCGGATGATTGTGGTAGCTTTGATTGGACCCAAAGAACCTCCGGATAAAGTCTCAAGCCATGGTGAATTGTCTAGGTATGATTTTGATCAAGGTGGATTTCAGGTGTTGGTCTAAAGCTATCCTAGAGGCTGTTTTAGAGGGGGCTTTGATAAGGAATCAACTCCTCTTGCTCTAGGGATGGTGTGTGCACAATTAATTTAAGTTTGGTAGATTGTGGAGAGATGTCCTATTCTGATATGAAAGTTTGAGCTCAAAATTGGGCTCTCACTGTGGGAATCAGAGGGGGAAAATGGTTGGATTAAGATTAAGGATGCTTGGAGAGTCTCTGGTGAGATTTTGGTAGAGTTTCCCCAAGAATTTGGAACTCTCCTTCTTGACCATGGAGGGTCTGATTAAATAGAAGAGATTGGGTTGGCCACCAAAGCCAATTGATGTGTGGAAAATGGTGCTTATGTGGAGGGCTGAGGTGATCCAAGGAGCCATTGAGATGAGATGGCCTCAAGGGTTGGAATTGGGTTTGATTTAGGGGTGATGGCTCTAATGTTTCACATTTTCTGGCCAGTAGGCTAGCCGACAGGGCCATAGGTGGTGGTCAGGTGGTCAGGTGAGCCAGGGGAGGGTTAATTATGGTTAACCCTCAATGACAAGTGCTGATGGGGGAGATATTTTGGTTAAGGCCCAAAAAAGCGATAAGATACCTTAAATTAGGGGGCCCTTGGTACATAGCTCACCAAGATGGTTTAAGGTGGTTTATCCTGGTCAATAGAGAGTGTTTAGTGGCTGTGGAGACCTTAATTTGGTGACTTTCGCATGGCTAAGTCAATTTTTGTGCATGAGTTTAATTTGTTTGGGTTAGGCTAGCCATGAAATTGAGCTCAGTTTATTGATCATTATCGTGTAGATGATTTTCTTAAGAGGTTTAAAAAAGATTTGGAGTAATTTTGAAATCGTTTGGAGGTTCAATTTGAAGGATTTTGGGCATTTGGTCAATTTAGGGGTGTTGGGTTAGACTTGGGTCTAGGTTGGGCTAAGGTTGGGCTAAGCCCAAATTAATGGTTGAAAATATTCTATAAGAATGTCATAAAGAGTTCTCAATATCAATTGGGTGTTAATTTTGGGGTCAGGACATTCGATTTGGTGAAATTTGAAGATATAGCCAATTTGGGTCAAATTTCGGGATTTTGGACTTGGGTTAAATTTGAGTAAAATTGAGGCTTGGCCAAGGCCAATTGAAGGTCCAATTGGATGTGTAGGATTGTTAGGAAAATTTAGGATTCAAATTGGGGCAATTAAGTGGATCATATGGTTCAATTAGGTGAGATCAAGTCATAGGGTCAAAATTGGGGTTTTTGATTTGGATCAAAATTAGGCTCAAATAATGGGTTGATTAGGCTTGTATTTGGTTTGGATTGATCATATAAAAGATGAATTTGAGTTTATGATTGAATTTGAGGGGAACTGGGGCCAAATTGATGGATATTTGAAGTGAATTTGGGTAAATTGGGCTTTTAAAGGCAATTTGGGGTTTTGAATCAAAATGGTCAAATTGGGTTCAATTAAAGAGTTGAAATTAGTTTTGGAGACATTTGAAGTGATTTTGGATGTTTTGGGAAAGTTTGGGGGTGCCAAGGGTATTTTTGTAATTTTGGCAAATTTTAGGGTTTTTTTTGTAGTTTTGGAATTTTTGGGTGGATTTGGGAAATTTGGGTATTTTTAAATGGTTTGAAATGATTTTTGAATAAGTGGGTATTTTGGATGAATTTGAGAATTTTGGCCAAATTTAAGGTTTCAAGGGCATTTAGGTAAAGTGGGTGGATTTAGGGCCAAAGGCCAAGTTGGATTTTTTTGATAGAATTGGGGTGTCAACCACCTTATATGAGCTATGGATCAATGAATTCCCCATTTGGGTCCTCTATGTACTGGTCTTAGCTAAACCCTAGCCTAGGGCTAGTGGGTCTAGAGGACCATCCACATGAGTCTTCCAAAGATCAAGGGATCAAAGTCAACGATTATGGGTTTAGCGTTCTATGTGGATACAACTGATAGTGAGTGCAAGTGAGTGAAATAGATCTAGACCAACACCCAGGGTTAACCCTAAGGTCAAGTAGTCCTCTGAGGACTCTCTTTGAGATCCTACATACTGACCCCACCTTTTAAGTGCTAGAGGTTAGGACTAATATGTGAAACTTCAAGTTGAGCAAGGAATAGTTTAGAGTTTCTAATGGCGAGGGATCTTTTTCTAGTTTTCTAGGAATAGTCAACAGGAAAGTCCTATGGCTAGACCTTAAGCTACTAAAGAAGGAAAAATAAACCTCGACCAAAAGTTAGGTCAACAAATGAACCCCCAATAGGTGTGGTGTGCTGGGCAAGCACATCACCAGTATTGGCGTTGACCGACAAGATCAACAAAACCAACACAGACTTCTATGCCAACAGACCTAGAATGAGGTGTAGAATGGAGTGCTAGTTATTCCCGTTGGGGAATTATTAACTAAATATATGATTGAAATCAATGGATAAGAACTCTCACTAGGGATTGGAGAGTGGGTTTGAAATTATCAAGTTTCAGGTGTTTTTGGAGGAGGGGAGTTAGTATTTAGGTACTGACTCAGAGATGGGAATTGACATTTAGACATCAATTCCAAAAAAAAAAGGAGAGTCGAATTTAAGTACCAACCTTGAAAGATAGGAATAAGAATTTAGGTACTAAACCCAAAATGAGAATTGAAATTTAGGTATAAATCCCAAAAAGGAGAGTCAGAATTTAGGTACCGACCTCGAAAGATAGGAATCATAATTTAGGTACTAATCCCGGGATGAGAATTGAAATTTAGGTATCAATCTAAGGAAGAGAGTTGGAATCAGGTACCGACCTCAAAAGATAAGAATTAGATTTTAGGTACTGATCCCAATGATTGAGAATAGGATATCATGTTCCACTAAAGGGGGCCTTACACCAATCTCAAAGATATGTGTAGAGCATCGGATGTCGTGTTCCATTCAAGGGGGTGTTATACCAATCTCGAAGATATGTGTAGAGAATCGGATGTCGTGTTCCATTCAAGGGGGTCTTATACCAATCTCAAAGATATGTGTAGAGAATCAGATGTTGTGTTCCATTCAACAGGTTCTTATACCAATCTCGAAGATATGTGCCACATTGGGGAGGAAAGCACTGGGACTCACATCCAACCCAAAGAGTGGCAAGGGAAAGAATTATTGTCTCGGTATCATCACTGAGAACAATATAAAAATAGTGTAGAGAATTTGTGGTGTTGAACTCATAGATATGTGTCATGTGAAGATAGGTATTGGTGAGAAAAAATTATGAAATTTTGTGAGATTTTGCGTAGAATGTGAAATTCTACGGGGATTGTGAAGAGAATTAGTGCAAACAAGGACAGTCATGTTGCATGAGCAAAGAGTGTGAGACCTCGAAATTGAGAGAAATCAACTTAACAGATTTATTTTCCTTTCTAGTTTTTTTATCACATTTAATTATTGGAATATGTTTTTAAAATTTAATTTTTGTTGGTTGATTTTTTCAAAAGAGTATTTATTTATTTTATTAAGTTTTTTATTTTTTTGTTCTTCATTCATTGTAGATCGGAACCAACATATGTTTTTGTAGCTCTTTATCTATCGTACAAAAGAGAAATTGAACAAACAAACTAAATTATGAAAGAAATTTCATTAATCTGCTTCAAACAGGAGTTACAGATTGAACATAGGCTGAAGCATCAAAAAATACAATATGCTAAACGCATCTAGGTACATCTAAAAATATCTCACGCTGGGTACATATTATAAGCTGAGCATACCTGATACATATATCATCATATCTATTGTGTCAAAATGTAGTACAAAAAGGTTCCCCTAACTGTTCATCCTCGGTGGAGTGAGCTCTCGATCGAGCTGACCTACTAAGCCACGCTCCAGGACAAGAGTTCCCTTTGCATGTGCTTAGAGGTGCAACACTCTCATAGCTCGTAAGGCTGTAGCTCTTCTAATTTTGGATCTGGTTGGAATCCATATGGCATCTCGCTGTTGTTCATCTTTCTGAAAGTTTCAAACACCCTGCAGTGTCGTACCCTGGAATGCAGTGTTTGGCAAGGTCTGCTCCATTTCCTTTAAGATTCAGTACTGAACCTGTTGGTAACGGAATCTCCACGGATCCTCTGAACTCATCAAGGCCAATGACATATATTTCATTCTCAAACAGGATATTGCTTTTACTCATGAAGGAGACCGTGCAAAAAGGTCTCACAAAATCATGATGGTCTATATGCGGGGGTATGCAGTCGCCTTCATCATAGATATTGATGATGCTACTGTTAGGAATACAATCGGCTGGAAATATGTGATACACCTAAAATATATAGTGTTTTTAGACACATTTTTATACCTATTTTTGAGATATTATGCTTTAATGGAAGATATTTTTTGTGTTTTTCTTGCAGATACAAGTAAAAATGGAAAAATGCTTAAAGGAGTAAAAAAAAGGATCAAATTTGGAGCAAAAAATGTGAAAAATTGTGCAAAAGAGTTTTGGCACCTAAGTGCCGAATCAGGTGCTTAAGCGTCGGTCCACGTTTAAGAGTCAGTGGTAGTTACTAGACGTGTGAAATCGGTTTTCACGAATTTCAAAGAGGTGGTTGTAACCACCATGGACAAAAATTATCATGAAAGGATGCATCTCTTGGGTAAATACATCCAATCAAAACACATTCTGAAGAGATCCTAAGACACCTTTTGGAAAACTATAAAAGAAAGAAGAGAGGACTTAGAAAAGAGTCCTAAAAATATTAGCAAGTTTTGAAAGTTTTTTTCTGGGGAGTTAGTTATGAGAGATTTTTAGGAATACCTTTTTATTTACTTTATCCTTTTTGTTATTTTGTTTTGAGTGCTTGTAAAAGAGAAGATATTCAAAGGAACTTCAAGAGTTTGGTGGAGGACTTGAGATAAGTTTTTATCTTTTTATTTTAGACTACTTTTAGTTTTAATCAAGACTTGTTGTTGGTTTGATAATGATTTCTTCTTTTATACTAAAGTGTGGTCTTATTTTCTCCTTGATTCTGAGTAGTTTTCTTTATCTTTCTTCTTAAAATGATAAGTAATTAAGTTTTGGATATAAGTTGTGGAGAGTATTTATCTTTAATGTTGCAAGAAGTTGTGATGATTTAAATCTATGCACTTCATTTACTTCGTGATTTGGTCAATCCAGATGTTAAATTTGTTGTGAGAACATGTAATAACCGAGCTGGTATTGTCTCGGTCAACAATTAAAAAGAATAACCTGAGCTTGTATGAATTAGAATGTAGTTCATATGATTGAGTGCAAATAAATAGGAAAATATTCATTGATGGGTGTAGAGTTAGAGGACTTTAAAGTGACATGTTAAAGCCCCTAACTTATTTTATTGTTTTAGGTTCTGATACAAGAATATTAGCCCCCAAGTGGAGGGAATCGGGGGAACTCTAGAGTGAAAGCTAGTATCTTCCATGCCTGGTCGGTCTTCAGAACTATTCAAACTTTAAACTAGCCAATATTCTTTATAACATCTAGTAAGGGTAAAGAATATTATTACTCATATTTGACACAACACAATTTGCATACTTCCACAAAAGAATTCATAAAATTATTACTAATTCATGATAGGAAGAGAATATTTTCATATTAAATACTTTTCTTCTACAAAAACTTTAGTTATCTTTTTAGTTGTTACTGTTTTGTTAAAATTTAAAAAATACTAAAAATATTTAAATTTTAAATTCCTACAAAAAATCATTTTTAGTTTAAGTAATTATCTTTTTAAAAATAGAAAAAATTTCTAAGAAGTGCATATTGCATAATCTTCCATGTGGGTTTGATATTCAAGTCTTAATCAAAAAGTCTTATATTACTTGATAATGATACGTATACTTGCGTAGTATCCCAATATAAATATATATATATATTAAAAAGTTCAATTCTAATTTTTCTTCAGGATCAAGTTTTTAGTTTTGTTGCAAAATAAGAAAATATAAGTGAAAAATACCATCAGAGCTATTGATATACTTTGCATAAGCATTGAGTACGGGATCAGTATGCTTCATCGAGCCATCCTCTTGATCATCCAATTTATCATAGGAGGTAACGGATCCACCTCATCATGTCTTAAAATCCCCGAGGGATTTCCTTCTCTTTCTTTGGTGAAATTATAACAGCAACCGTATTGTTTGATGATTCTGCCTTTCCACACATCCATTTCCGTGATTTAGAATGGGTTCTTTCCATCAGAAGACCCACTCGACCCCTGTCCCTTAGGTTCAATATACAGTCGATAATGCTGCTTTCGTCGCTTTTAGAGAAGATTCTGGTGTACAGATCCAAGCCTTATAGTATGTTGACAAATCTTCCTTGAACTTCTTCATAAAATTCAAATTCCCTTTTGTTTACTTTGCTCATTTTGTAGTATTATGCCATGGTGATGATCAACGGCTGTCGAGGATGCTCCCTCATTTTAGTATCAGCAGGAATCCATGTTGGTGCTGCTTTTTATCCAATGAAATATATGATTCATCTATTAAGTGATCGATGATATGAAATCCCCTATCGGTGGATGTATACTCCTCCAAAGTACTGTAACGCTCTAGGTGGAGGACATTGCAGTCTGAGCATTCCATAAATGCCTCTGTAGCTAGTATCCGTGTGGAAATCTCGGTGTTGCATGTTGGGCAACCCGCACAAAGCTCATTTGGAACCTTTGGTATCGTCAGCTCTGTAGCGAACTTAGACTCATCCTCTGTAGTAGGCAGGCTAGAGGAAGCCTTTCTCATGTATGGATCGTAGATTTTCCCCTCAGGAATCTGGGTAAGCAAGTTTTTTATCTCCTTCTAGCATCTTCTTTCTTCACACAAGAAAGTTCTATATTTTTGGAGGCTGGAATTTCTGTGTTGCGTCCTTCATAGTGGTGCATCTGATAGTCTCTCATCGTTAGCAGTGACTAGGGCTCCAGTCGGTGCAGTTATCATAGATGGCAGGCGACTAGTCCCCTCCATCGGATTTTGCAACACCATTACTTTCTTCCCCTTCAGTGAGGAATCTTCCTTGGTGCTGATCTTTAACAATGATGGTAGCCCTTCTTTCTCTTGACGGCTGACCACTTCCATTAGGAGACTTTCATAATCTACATCAACCCGATCAAAGTCCATGTCAAAGTCTTTGATGCCACCTTGTGATGCCCTTTTATCGTTAAGTGTGAGATTTCATCCATCCTTGAAAGCAAAAATGAGCCTCTGTCCTGACATTTTCTCTGCAGACGACGAGAAAAACATCAGTGTGCTGAAATTTAACAGGAACAAGAGTAAAACAAAGTGTTTATTAGGCAAAATTTTAGTTTATGTTGGTCAGATTATCATTTATTTATGTATATATTTTATTTAATTTAGTAAAATATCAAACTTAAAAGTAGGAAGAAGAAAATCGAAGTATGTAAATTAAAAAATTTCCATTTTATTGAGGTTAATTTTATTACAAAATTTTTGGAACCGGTCTCAAATGTTTG
Organism: Phalaenopsis aphrodite; assembly: GCA_003013225.1. Classification (NCBI taxonomy): domain Eukaryota; kingdom Viridiplantae; phylum Streptophyta; class Magnoliopsida; order Asparagales; family Orchidaceae; genus Phalaenopsis; species Phalaenopsis aphrodite. Next base: position 4,328,172 of record NEWO01000009.1, read on the forward strand.
GCCAAATAAATAACCCCAGAACGATCAAAATTCCAAAATTTCAATTCAAGCAATGTCAAGTAGCATAGTATGTTTTCAAGTATCATCTGTTGATTGACAAAATGGGCCTCTCGCCTAAAAAATCCACTAGCTGGTAGGCTCCTCCCGCACTGACTTTTTCTATAACAAATGGTCCTTCCTAAGTTGACTCAAATTTTTCACCTATCTTGCGGCGCGCAAGAATAGGCCTTTTGAGAACAAGCATAAGATCACCAATTTTGAACATCCTCGGGCAAACCAATTTGTCATGAGCTTGTACCATCCTCACTTGGTAAAGCTCCAGGTGTTGTTATGCTTCTAGTCATTTTCCTTCGAGACGCTCCAATTCTTCAAGTCTGAGTTTTGTACTTTCTTCTGCTGTAAGTTTATTGGCAACATCGACTCGGAGAGACGGTGTCTGGACTTCTAGCAGTAGTACAACCTCGTACTCATATATGAGCATGTAAGGTGTACACTAAGTGGGAGTCATGAACATTGTCTGGTATGCCCACAAGGTTTCTAACAGTTTGTTATGTCAATCTCTTTTATTTTTGTCTAATGATTTCTTTAAAATCTATACCAGTGTCTTGTTGAAAGCTTCGAATAGGCCATTTGCCCTAGGATAGTAGATTGTAGAGTATCTCCAGTCTATCCCGTGCCGCTTGATAAATTTGTTGATTTTGGTGCTCTTGAAGGCTGTCCCATTATTAGGAATTATTCTGCGTGGAACTTTGAACCGGTAGATGATTTGGCTTTTGAAAAATTGAAGGCATGGTATGTTGGATCTATCGTAATGACACTGTCTCTGCCCATTTGGAAAAGTAATATGTAACGGCAAGTGTAAATATGTGTCCCCTAGAGGATGGAGAGTCTATCGGACCTATTATTTCTGTGCCCTAACACTCGAATGACCACGAGGCAACGGTTGAGTGTAGCACATTCGGAGGTTGGTGTAAGACCACCCCATGCACTTGGCAATGGTGACATCTTTTGACTGTATCCATGCAGTCGAACATCATTGCCGACCAATAATATCCGAGTCTCTTGATCTTTATTTTCATCTGTGGCCCTGACTAGTGAGCACCACTGACCAAAGGAAAATATGTTGAGATTTTCATACCTATTTTACACTGTTTTTGATGATATTGCACTTTAAAGAAATGTATTTTTGATGTTTTGTGGCAGAAATGTTGATCTAGGGTCATTGGAGCAAAAAGATGCAAAAAAGAGTGAATTTGGAGAGAAAATGACCAAAATGTGAAGATTTGAACTAGGGCGCCGACGGCAAGAAATTCTCGAGACTCCAGATCAATTAATTTAGAAGGCCCGCTGACGACGCCCTTGAGGCCGCCGACGGCGTCCTCCAGGCCACCGACGGCGAGATCAACGGTTATGTTCAAAGGTGCATTGGATGTGGACGATTTTCGGAGGGATGCTTAGGCAACTCTCTGGAAAACTCTTCTACATCTTTAAAAGAAGATTTTTGCCAAAAATTAGAGAGGCTCCTGGGCGCTAGAGAGAGGTTAGAGAGGTTTCAGTAGTGTGTAGAGAGTCTAATTGTGAGGAATTCTTTGAGAGATTGTAAAAGTGGAGGGAAGGTAAGAGATTTCTCCTCCTTGCCTCTTCGAAGAAGAATTCTGTGTGCTGTAAAGAAAGGAAGAGATTTAGAGAAACTTCAAGGAGGTTGCTTAGGGAGGAATTAGAGATAAGTGTTATTTACTTGTTGTAGTTTGTATGACTTTGCTTTTATATAAGAATTTCGAGTTTTGTTGTGTCTTCCCCATGAGTTCTGAGTAGTTTTCTCTATCCTTCTCCTTGTCTGGAGATTTGTGAAATGGTGATTTGAATTGGTTGAGCCATGAATATGTTAAAGAAGTTGTGATGATCTTTTCACTTATATCTTAATTTACTTTCAATCTGACCAATTGATTTGTTAAAATATGTTGAATTTTACAACTAAAGTGAAGATTACATCCAAGAATCAGGGAGGTCAAAGCCCTTAGAAATTGGGTGCAAATAAATAGAGAAATAAAATTATCGGGCGTAGAATTAGAGATTTTAGAGTGACAGATTAAAATCCTCAATTTGGTCCTATCGTTTGGGTGCTGAAGTATAGATGTTAGCTCTCAAGCGAGGGGAACGTGGGAGCTCCGAAGTGAGAGCCAGTATCCTCCTAGCCTAGCCGCAGATTCAGTAAATAAGCGTAGGAGCCTCTCTAATTTTAGAAATAAGCTTAAATAAGCGTTGGAAATTGAGAGCCGGTAAACTGCATATAAAATTTTACAATTTAGATTTTATTGACTTACTATATTTAGAAATGTTAATACTTATGTGAAAACATGTGATCAATGTCAATGGGTAAGCAATATTTCTATAAGAAATGAAATGCCCCTCAATTTTACTTTATAGGTTGAAATTTTTTATGTTTGGGGTTTAGACTTTAGGTGATCATTTATACCATCTTTCATAAATATATACATTTTAGTTGTTGTGGACTATGTTTTAATGTGAATAGAAGCTATGGTTTTACCTCGTTGTGATGCTCAAAGTGTTGCAAAATTTTTAAAGAGAAATTTTTTTAATAGATTTGGGATGCTGAGAGTAATAATTATAGATGAGGGGAATCATTTCAAGAATTAGAAGATTGAAACATTAGTTAAAAAAATATGGTATTAGACATAGAATTGTCACTGCTTGCAATCCTCAGACCAGCGGTCTGGCAGAATTATCCAACCGTGAAATTAAAAGAATTTTGGAGAAAACTATAAATCCTAATAGGGTGGATTAGTTTGATAGATTGTATGAGCATTATGGGCTTATAGGACAACATATAAAACTCCTATAGGAATGACCCCATATAAACTCATATTTGGAAAGGCTTGTCACTTACTAGTAGAACTGGAGCATAAAGCTTATTGTATTATCAAAAAAATTAATTATAATTTGAAAGTTGTTGGTGATAAACAACTATTCCAATTGAATGAGCTTGAGGAAATCAGAAATGAATTTTATGAAAATGTAAAGATTTATAAGAAAAAGTTGAAATTATGGCATGATTAGAAGATTTTAATAAAGAATCTAGAACCTGGACAAGAAGTTTTACTATACAATTCAAGGTTGAAATTATTTCCTGGGAAACTGAATTCTAGGTGGATGGGGACATTCATTGTGGTTAAAGTTTATCCATACGGTGCTGTGGATATCAAGAAACCAAAAAATGATAACATTTTCAAAGTAAATGAACATATGATGAAACCTCACTTTGATGGAAATAGATCTATATTTAATGGAATCCTAATGTTGGGTCAAGTTGAGTAAGAAGTGGATACGTCAAGCTATCGATGTTCAACCAAGCACTTTGTGGGAGGCAACCCATAGTTATTAGAGTGGATTAAGTTTTGTTTTTTAAGATTTGATTGTGTGTAATTGCTTGATTATGTTTGAGAGTTGCACATGTTTTGTTACTACTTAAAGTGATATACTTCATGACCTAGGGGAGGTTAAGACGAGTTTTTGGACCTATGGCAAATCAGTGTTCAATTGTACACTGGCGTCTAGGCACCAAAATCTGGCACTTAGGCATCAAAACACAGAGAACCTGACACCTAGGAGCCCAAATCAGGTGCCACAGTTACAGAATCATGAACAAGAGCGGTTTTTCTTTTTTCTAACAGTTTTCACCATTATAAACCCCCAAAACCTTCACTATTTAGAAGGTTTGGGAGTGATAGAAGTCTTGAGATTTCACCGAATTTCAAGATTCATGGATTACAATGATTTGGCAAGTTTAATTCTTGGAGTCTTTGATTAGAAGAAGTTCATAAGCAAAGAAGCACATATACTTCATGATAGGACTTTGACGAAGATGAAATTGATAAGAGAAACTGGATTCATCATGCCTGGAGGCAGATCAAGGCAATTATTGCACAGAGGCATTGAGAAGCATTTTGCTACACCACTATCGCTTATGTGATCTCTATCGTGAAGGAATTCTTGACAAATCTTTATGGATTAAATCATGGATTGGTTTATATTTAAAGTAAGTTAGTACCTTTTACTCCTTCAATGATTAACGAGTTATTCTTGGTGGATGACGTGCCAATTTGCAAATTTGCTAACTTTACTCCGACTAGAGACAATTTAACTGAGATTTTCAGATTCTTGATGGACAACGATGAACGTTGGAAACTTAGAAGTGATTCCAAGGTTAGTTTCATTGCTGTAAGATTAAATTCATCATCTAAGCCATAACAATTTTTCATTTTTGCCAAATTGCTTCTTACCAAAAACATCAAGGAAGTAATGAAGGAAAGTGCAATCCTCAATTGTTGTATTTAGACGGGAAGACCTATTGATGTGGGGGCACTTATTTATAGATCCATCATTGGAGTTACACTAAAGAGATTTATAACTATGCTTGGACACCCTGCTGTTATTTTCTTACTTTATAGTCAAGCTCAGATCCCTTATGAAAGTTGGGAAAAGATACTTCTCCCACATAAGCCCGTGGACCAGTCTATCTTGATGTCTGACAACTTCGATCTTTCTGCAATGCAAAGAGGAAGTTCTTATATCGATAAGTCTTCACACCCTTCTACATCATCGTTACCTCGACGTGCAGATTGTTTGGCTGGTATCTTAGAAGAAATCATGAATATAAAGAAGGAGATGTCAGTGATTCATAACATAATTGTCAACATTACTGATCAGTTTGATTTTCTGGATTGACAGATGAAACAACTGTCTGATCATGCTACTGTAATCCACGATGCACAGGTTCTGATGTATAAGAAGAATTGTTGGATCAAGGAAGATTCAGAGGACTTCCCAAACTATCCCTTCTACAACTTGTATGTACATCGGTCACTTGGAGATATTTGAGAAGTGGATAGTAAAGTTGATGACAACATGTAGTAAATTTTTCATAGTAGCTTTTATATGTGCTTGCCGCTTTGATGTGTGTTGGAAAATTTTTGACTCTATTGTGTTTTTGTATGCTTTCTAATATTTTGAATGTTTTTCGTGCTTAGTAGTCTATGAGAGAATTTAGAAATTGTGTTTTAAAGGTTGTGAGTAACTAATATTTGTGTTTGTATGAGGATTGGATTTATATTTAAATATAAGTGATTTTTGGTTTTTGTGAAAATTAGACGTTGAAAGATGTTTGGCTTTCAAAAGGTTGTAAGTAACTAGATGTTGGAAGATGTTTTTGACAATCAATTTATATTATATTGATATTAGTTTCTCCATGCAAATAATTCATAATCAATGTAGGATTTCAAATGTTTAGAAGTTTAACTGTTGTTTTGTGACAACTAGGAGAATACCTATTCCTTATCTCTTCAAGCATATAGAAGATTAGCTAATTTAAAGTTGGTGTTGGCATGTATAGTAGTGTTGGGTAGGTTCTAGTCTCTCACTCTTAGATTACCCATTGTGCCCTTACTTTAAGACCTACCAATGACCCTTAGTTTCAATCTCTATACCAAATTGATAAAAAAATCTATCTTGTCACCCTAGAAACATCAATTCTACACTCATCAAATATGATCTCCCTATTTGTTTGCACTCCCTTTCAAACGATCGGTGTGACTCTTTCCAAAGTGAAATGTGATACTCACTAGTTAAGAAAATCCGAGCTCTCTTGGGTCTTTAAGTTTCGCAACAAATTTTAACAATACAAGTGACCAATTTGTAATATAAATGAAAGACCTGTGAAAATATCATCACAAATTTTTGATATAAAAGAAGTTCTAAACAAATCAAAACCACTACTTGATTACTTCATATTGCAAGGAGAAAGAAGAAAACTACTCAGAACACACGGGGATAACAAAACAAAACATATTTATAAAACTCAAATCCAATGTACAATACTTAAAGAAAGGATACAAACTGAAATGTTTCCTCAGGCACCCCTTTGAAGTTCCCTAACTTCTTTGAATCCAATAGACTCTCACAAGACTCACAACACTACAAAAATTATAAAGACTCACAAAACCTCACTAAGGTGATCGCCCACGCTGTATGGGTGCTTCCCCTTCTCAAAATGACTCCAGCACTCTCCCTAGACGTGTAGAATTAATTCATATATATATATATATATATATATATATATATATATATATATATATATATATATATATATATATATANATATATATATATATATATATATATATATATATATATATATATATATATATATATATATATATATAGCTTTGAAAATCACCAAGGGTTGCACATACATCTCTTCAAAATTCGGCATCATTCAACGCATCTTCTAGAAACCAACTCTGGCACCTAGGCGCCAATCACGATCTTCATCTTGCGCCTAGGAGCCAATTCAGATGATTTTGACAATTTTTCTTGGTTTGGTCCATTTTGCTCCTTTTTGATGTATTTTTGCTCATTTTTGCTCTTAAAATCTTCTTCTTGCACATGTAACAAAAAACACAAAAAATACATTTCATTAAAGCATAATATTCTTAATAATGGGTATAAAATGTGCATAAAAATAGGTAATTTTAAATTGGATCAGCTTCACCAACTATCTTTACACTTTGCACATCGACCCTCGGGTCATGGTAGTCCTTCTTTCAAAAGTTGACTAGCTTTTAATCAATGGGAGAGATATTTTATCTATTGGATGCAAGGTTTTTCTAGACATTAGAGTTTCTTTGGGTGCCCTATAGGTTTTCTCTCTTCTTCCTTGAAGAGAGAAAACTCTTAGAAGAATATTCTCTATATTTTCTTACTATTTTAAGAGGAATTTGAAAGAGAGTGTTTTCAATTTTTGTGATAGAAATTATTCTTAGACTGTGTTCATTGTAAGGTAAGGATCACTATAGTGATGGAGAGAAAAAAATTGTTGTGAGTTTTCTTTTCATATATGTACTAGTTTTTTATTGTTTTCTCATTTTTAGTTTTTTGATCTCATGTCTTGTACCTAAATTTTATTCTTTCTTCTGTGATGTTAGGATAGTTTTCTTTCATGGTTTTTTCCTTCATGTGATTTCTCATATCATTTTCTATGCTTTTTGTATATCTAAGTTATTGGGTTAACTTATGAACTATGTTTACTTCTGATTTGACTCATTAGGAAGTTAAAACTATTCTTGATCCAGGACTTCTACCCATCACCTAGTGGGAAGAAGAAGTTAACCCACATAAATCTTATGAAATAGACATATTAGTATTAGGGTTTTAAAACCATGATAAAAGATCAAAATATTTTAGGGGAATACTACATCGTTTAAATGAAACTTAACAGTAGTATGGTTTTTTATTCTTCTTATGACCTAGGCATATGTTTAGAAGAAGTGTTATCCCTGGTTGACAACTATCACATAGGGGAATCACTAAGAAAACCATAGAAACACATTACAAATCTATCAAAGAAACACGAGCCTCTTACCCTCCGAGAACACTCCAACATAGTGTCTTGAGTGGTTCCTGATCTTATTTTTGTTTTCATTTTAGATTTACTTAGAATTGTATGATTTTAACCTTGCAATTGTGATAACGTCAAACTTGATTAGTAGGGTATGTAAACTAGAGATTCATATATTGGAATTAATGTTAAACCTTTCCTTGTGTGGATCAACACGTGGACTCATAAAACTGTATATTACTTGACATGTATATCTACGTGCTTGGCCACTTGCCTCATGACAACTTTTGGCCATCACCTATCAACTATGGATGTAGTAACCAATTTGAATTTCACACATATCTACACATGTAGCACTTCTAAATTTAATATTTGACTAAAAGTAGCAATCTTAAACAATTTTTAAAAGTAAGATGCAATTTTTTATGCATATGATTACAAAGTCCTATGTATGTAAATATAGAAGTTTAGGAGTGAAATATATAAATGTAGAATAATTGTGTGGTAGGTATATAAACTATCTCAACACTAAAGTAATAAATTTCAAAAGTATGTAAATATATAGGAATCGAGTGGTATCTATGCAAATCTACAAAATCCTAAAAAGGTAGGGGCTTCTAAGTATCTCACACCTAAGCCTCCATATTTTCATACATAGAGATCATCAAACCAAATAAAATTAAAGTAGCTATGAAATATAGAAATACAGAAGAATTATGTGCTTGATATGTAAATTTATCGACCTTAAAACAATCAAAGTCACAAAAATATGTAAATACATGGGAATTGAGTGGTATGTATGAAGATATTTCTAACCCTAACTAGAAAAGAGCATTTATATGCATAGAACAAAATTCATATGTATATACACTTCTCAAGCCTAAACTTTCAAATTTACATATGTTGCACTAAACCGTAAATATCACACCAAAAATATCATAAAAATTGTGTGACATTTATATAAAAAAATAGAGTTGTGTGACATTCCTTCAGAAACTTAACTTTAAGTATTAGATATGTAATACATATCAATTGAGTGGAATGTATCTTAGTTAAACACTAATTAGAAATAAAAGTTATAACCCGAAAACTTGAAGTTTAAGCATTACAAATGTAATACATAGAAAGTGAGTGACATATAACTGAAACACAATGCACGCCAAGGCCTAAACTATTATCTTTCAACCTAAATCTTGAGGCAATGTCACCGAGGGCATCATCTCAAGATAAAGGAGACTGAAGGTAAGAAAAAGAAAATGAGAATTTTTGGACCACAATTCGTTTTAATATAGCTAAAAAAATTAGCTGATAATTCAACCAGCAATCACATTTTTTCTTGGTGTTTGAAATTTTGTAATAGTTTCCATTAATGTTGCATTGGTTTGACTTCACCTCAATTGAAGCCATGCTCCATGCTTGATATGTCATTTTGAGAGTGGAAAAATGCTACCTTATTTAGAGAAGAAGCAATATTGGTTGAATTTGCATTTAATTATTTTTTGGAAGAGGAAAACCATGTATAGATGATGAATATAATGAAGAAATTCTTCATTATGATCCAAGCCTTTGGGATGTAATTAAATATTCTCTATGTTTGATAAAGCTCATGGCAGCATGACTAAAAATGAACCCGCTTAAACCTTAGCAACATTATTCTATGCTAATACATGTCAATAGAAGGGCAGACCATAACAGTTGCACAATAAGTTCTTATTGTAAGTTCATAATAAGCAGGTGGTAATAACATCATTCTGATTGCATCAAATTGCGACTTAACATTTTATTTCCATCAGTAAAAGGAGCAACAACCATGGTACAATGATTTTTTGCTTCCTGCCAACCAATCACCCAAAGTCTTGTTATCGAAGGGAGTGTGCATTCGCAGGTGCTTCTATTGAAGTTGAGATATGTAGCATATTGGTTGAATAAATTTAAAAAAAAAATCCAAAAATAATAGAGGTCCAGTGTTTATCCTGCCTTAAATAATAAATCTGATTGTAATATTTTTATTGTGAAATAAAGTTTAGATTGATGATTAAATAAGATTATAAAGTTTAGATTGATGATCGAATAAACTTTAGATTAATTCATGTCGAAACGTTTGTAATAGTAGAATGATTAACTAGCATCCTATCTTTATACGAGACTCTAGCACAGTCTTAGATAAAAAAATATAGAAGGAAGTGGGAGGAGATACTTCCAAAATTTACTTGGAAAACTCAAGAAAGAGAAAAAACCACAGGTCTTTGCCCAGTTGGAAACAATTCACTATGAATTATAAGTGCACAAGTTAACTCTTCTATTGCATTATGGAAGATGGTGTTACAAATTTAACTTTGTAAATTTACAATCTTAGTTCATCGATAGGAAATAGTCTTGTTATAATGAATGTAGTTCTCAGTGATAACATGTTGCAAGGGACCTAGTCGATTGTTCTGGAGGAAGTACTCAGCCGCGAAGATTTTCAAGACTCGGTGGGGATTATTGTGCCAGCTTGTCATACTTTCCATAATTAAAAGTCATGATAACAATTAGTCGTGTAGATTGTAAATGGTTGTTTCAAGAGCATCAGTTAGCCACACAGAACGTAGTAGTAAGTGCAAGAGTTGCAAGCCATATAGGTTATAGATGATTACATAGTCCTTACTAGTGTGTTTTGATGATGTCCATAGGCTGTAGAGGCTAGAGTCAGAAGTTGCAAGAGTTGTGGACCACATATGTCGTGTTGGTCATGTAGGTCGTAATGATTGACAACGACTTTTTATATACCTAAAAATACAAGAATTTGACACCACTACTAAAAGATTTAAACCCTCGACAATGACACTAAAAATTTGATGCAATTTTTAATATGCAAAAATTTATGAACCCGGATTTATATATTTATAATGATTTTGTAAAGTCACAATTTCAAACGCAAGTATATGTATCGCTCAAGTAATACAGGGCTCTAGTGGAGTCCCGTTTATCGATCCCACGGGGAAGCAAGGTAAGAGGTCCTTAGTCAAATTCTAGTCTACTACAATTAGTCCTTAGTTTGGAATGTCAATTAAAATGATGTTTTAGCTAGCAACTACTCCTAAATGCAAGTGTTAAATGTAAAGATAGTAACTATAACTAAATGCAAATATTAATATAAAGATAACCCTTTTTGGATGAATTGGTTTGGAGAATTTTATGATATTAAAAACTACTAATCTTATGTAATGAATTGGATAATATAAAGGAATGAGATGCATTAAATATTGTATATGCCAAATAGAAGCAATCCTATTCTTTACCCTTTGGTCCAGGCATAAAGATCATTGACTAATCTTATGCTTGTTTACTGAATCTGTGGCTAGGCTAGGAGGATACAGGCTCTCACTTTGGAGCTCCCACGTTCCCCTCACCTGAGGGCTAACATCTCTGCTTCAGTACTCAAACAATAGGACGGAATTGGGGACTTTAGTCTGCCACCCTAAAATCTCCAATTCTACGCCCATCAAAGTATATTTCCCTATTTATTTGCATTCAACTCCCATGAACTTAACCATCCATAAAATCTGAATGTGGTTCTACTTTGTTGAGAATTACACAACCCTCTCAGGTCTTAATGTAATTGCAACAAATTTTAATACTACAACAGACCTTTATTATAATGTAAATAAAGTGCAAGTAAAAACCATCACATTGATAATTAAATCCGCTTCTAACATCATTACAAAATCCTAAACATGAATTCTACTCATTACAAAAGAAAATTAAAATGAAAAAACAGCATAATCTTCTCATACCATTATTTCTAAACAAGAAGAAAGAGTAAGAGAAGCCCATCACAAAGCAAGAAGAAAACACAGCAGAAACTTTATTTAACCAAAGAAAATCCACTAGATATGTGTTTACAAAAATCAAAAGATAATGAAGAACACAATACTTAGTTTTTTCCCTTTGAAAGAAAGACAGATATCTCTCCCACAAAGGCTCATGTCGATCCATGCAATGTTAGAACATCTCCTTACAAATTATCTGAAAATCTCCTCTCCAATCTCTGCAAATGGGTAGAAATCTACATTTCTACTCCTATTCTAAAAACCCTAAACTTTCTCCACACTTTTCCCAACATTCCTCTCACAAAAAACCCACTTTTTCTAACCTAAATTCATTCTTTTAAAGTGTAGGGACGAAGTTTGAAGAGTTGCCACAAGAATCCTTTCAAAAAACGTTCAAATACGTTGAATTTAGGCTCATAACCGTCCCGGCGCTGTCGGCGGGCTCGAGGGCGCTGTCGGTGAGTTTTTCTATCACTTTTTGGTCTTCTCGGGTAAATCTCTCCGTCGACGCCCTTTTGACGCCGTCGGCGAGTAGACTGCGCAGCTCCACCGTTTGGCTCCGTTTTCAATTGTGTTGTGTTCCTAACAGATTGCCCTACAAAATAGGCATGAAAACAACCTTCCTTTAAAGTGTAATCTCATTCAAAAAATATGTAAGAAGTGTAAAAGAGATTAAGCATCGAAAGACTTATCAAAAGGTGACAGGGCAAAATTTCATTTCTTGCTTGTTTTTGCTCAAAATTGCACCGTTTTTATTTCTTTTTGCTCCAATGACCATAATTCATCATACCTGCAATAAAACATAAAAATACCCTTCTTTAAAGTGCAATATTATCAAAATCAGTGCAAAATAGGTATGAAAATCTCAACATATTTTTCGTTGGTCAGTGATCAGCTGTGATGACGTCTTTAGGTCGTAATGGTCAAAGTTAAGAGCTACACAAGCTATGAGCTACATAAGACGTAGTTTGTCTTGTAGGCCATAATGGTAAATTATGCTAATGTTTGTAGGCCACAGGGGTTGGAGTCGGGAGCTGCACGAGCTATAGACCACATAGGTCGTAGTTGGTCACTTAGGCCATAGTTTTGAGCTGCGATGATATTAGTATTTTACAAAGATCAGAGTTAGAAGCTACATGAGTTCAAAGCAACATAGGCCTTAGTCTGTCATGTAAGCTATAATGGTGAGTTGAGATGACGAGTTATTGACCATGTATGTCGTAGTTGGTCATGTAGGTCATAGTGGTGGGTTGCAAGGAGAGAGCCTTCTGAGCCGAGAGAAAGTCACTGTCTTCGAAGTACATTATTACACTATCTTTAAGGGGCATCATCGTATCGTATGTTGGGTGCATTATCAAACCAACTTCAGGTTGTCTCGTCGCAACATTTGTGGGGTGCATTATTATACTAATTTTGAGAGGCGTCATTGCACGGTATGTGGGTGTGTTATTATATCATCATCATACTTTGTCATTTGATTATACTTGGGGTGCATTGGTATACTTTGTTCAAGAGGCATTATTGCACCGTATGTGGGGTGCGTTATTATATCATCTTTAGGGCAATGTATTGCTCTACCAGATTCTTCACTCTTCTACAATGTATATTGGATTCTGTAATGCACATTATGACTCTACAAGAGACTTCGCTACAAGAAGCAAGTTGCGGCTAGAGGTGGATGTGACTAGAGCTGGCAGGTGGACCGTTCGAAGCTGGCATGCGGCGTTACCCGGAGTTGGACCAACGTTGGAGGCGACCGTGTTAGATTTGGTCATAGGCAAAGGCGACAGCAGTTAGCAAGCGGCGTCGGCTATAGTTGGTTGATGGTGGGTGCCAGAGTTGGTTAGGGGTGGAAGCAGTTGTTGAAGTTGGTTAGAGGCGACAGCTGCCGAATTCAGTGATGGTGGCCAGACCTGGCCAGAGGCGGTAGTCAGAGTTGGTCAGAGGCTGTAACTAGAGTTTGTCAGAGGCACCTAGATTTTCCTGGTGACATTGACCAGAGTTGGTTGGTGACGAAGGTTGGAATTGGAGGCATTCGCCGAATCTATGGTGCAAAAGTAATGCTAGACTCGAGCTCCACTTTCAAGCTTCAGTCTTCTTTTGACTTTAGGTTTCTAACCTTTCAATTGGGGATTAGGGCTTTATTTATGTAGTCCAGGTTGCAAAAAGGAAGGAATCCAAAGCACTTTGAACAAACGAATCGAAGAGATTCCCTCAATTGAATGATGTTTGATGAGCATTTAAGTGCCTTGATGATGTCATAATTGAGTAATCTTAGGCTCGTTTGACTTGTCTCACTAAGTTGCTTGACTTGATCATAACCATGCGAGAATCTGTTTGTCATTCCTGTTTTGCCCAGAAAGCTCTTATAAGCGGTTTGATTTCACTCGGATTTAACCAATTTTGGTACTTTTTGGGTCCGCCTTCATCAAATCGGTCAGGTTGATTGTGAGTTTGTTTTAATCGCAGTTCTGGATGAATTTTGATCGATATTTGAATATTTCATGCAAAAAAAATGTAAATCAAAATCCGTATCATGCCTCAAGATTCGAGCCATTCTATGAAAACATGTTGATGCCGTATCAATTTTGTTTTACTTTTAATTAAATTTGTAATTGCTCAAATCAGCTTGTATTTCCCCAATCAAAAACCGTGAAAACATTTGTACGGTATCATTCTTTGAGTTTGCGCAGGACTGAATACCCATTAGCTGTCCACATTGAAGAACTGGCATGGCAATTAAACGGAGAGGTTAGAAGAGTTGGAGCATTGAAGCCGGCTTTAAATCTCCATCTTAATTACCTTAACTGGCATCTTAAAGACGTCCTCGTGAAGAAATAGATACTCTTAATTATCTGATGCCTGATGCCTCATCACTCATGAGATAGATCACTGAAGAAAAGATGGCCATGCATTAAGTGGCGTCATGATGCCTGTATTGCATATGGTTCTACTCCAAGCGACCGCAACAGTAATTGGTATTTTATTATCTGACATAATTGATTAATCCTCACCATTACTCTCAACTGCCTCAATTACTCGTGCATTTATTTGTTTTTATTGGCTTGCAATCGAAAATAGTTTCTTCTTTCAATGCCCGTAACAACCCTCAGCTATTTCAATGACTGGAGATATAAATAGTTATGCACATTTCATGAATTTCATTGATGTACTTTATTAGTAGAGATATCATAAAGTCAGTGTGCCATAGAGTGTAGTTGGCTTGGTTGAACCAAAAGTTCCTCGTGTTTGTTTCAAGCTTCAACTTAGCTTTCACGTATATGTTTATATTTGATTTGCTTAAATTTTTTAATGATCATGCTTAGTTTGTAATTGGCTTATTTATATTAGTTGAACGAAGTGCAAATCATTGACAAATTAGCGTCCAATGAATCTGAAGCTAATATCGGGATATTCTGTCGCTAATTTTGACTTGCGTTGGGTTTGAGTTGGATTTGGGATGGATTTGCGTCGTCATTGTGGTCAATGCAAAAACCGAAGTCGGCAATATAATTAGTGTCAAAAATATCTGACGCAAATAACTTATGTTGGATTTAGCATTCATAGGTATCGATGTTAAACAAATTTTATGTGGTCCACTCCAATGCAACTTTTAGTGCTAGAATTTGCATCGAAATATGACGGATGAAAATTAGCGTGCTCATTTGCGTCGACATAGTCTGTCGTAGATTTTATATTAGGGTCGACGCAAACAACAACAAATTTTAAAATAAAAATAAAAAAAACGATCAGATTTTCACAACCTACTCAAAACAAATTCATATCACAACCAAGTTCTATCACAACTAAGAAGCTATATCACTAACAAATTCAAACAATAATAACAAACAAAATTTAACAAATACGAATATAAATGCATGAAAGTTTACATCTACACACATAATAAATATTAATATCACCAAAAAAGTACATAAACCACTACAGCAGGGGAATATCATCAGGCTCATGATCATCTTCTCTCCATCCTGCTCTTCCATAGAACTCATACGCGGCTTGCCTTAGTGATGTGCAATTCACTCTTTTGGGCGTGGTAGAGTCTCCTCAACACTCTGGTGGCTTTCGCACATTTTATCACATATGATAGATCTCTCCATTCATAACATTGATCCTCCTAGCAAGCACTTCATGCTTCGACTGCAATGAGCTCAAGCCACCTACAAGAGCATGGGAGTGCTCGGACTTAACTTTTTCCATGTTGCTTGTGTTCATAGTTCAAGATCAAAGTGCGCAGTGGTAGATGGCTTCCACTATTAGTAGCTGATGTAGGAATTTGGCTCTCCTATTCCCTTTGCCTCTCCCGGAGCTCCTAGTACTCCTATACAATTTAAACGAAGGATTAATCATCATTTTTAATATTAACAGTAAAAAATGTATAAATTTAAAATTCTTACTTACATTGACCCGTCGATAAAGGTTGGAGACCCACTGCTACGTCCCCGGGTACTAATGCGTCCAAACATGTAACTCTACAGTGGTGTGAAGTCGTTCAAGCTCCTTAGTTTGTGTACATGAGAAAATGGTAAGTACCACATGATTAAATCAATCAATAATTTTTTGAATATTTAGAGAATCCTACCAGCCATCAATAGTGTTCTATGTGGGGGGCCAACCCTATAATATGGAGTGTGTCACCCCTAACTCCCTTGGTCATCATGTTCTGCTAGTTTGTCTTTCACTTCCTTTAATAATGTTGAAAGGCCTAGGCTTCGGTCAACTTAGCCTAGGTCTAGTCCTTAACTCAGACGATTTGCTTCCCCTTCCTATGAGCTGTGGTGAGCATGTCACCCAACCATTGTCTGTCACGAACCTCCAAAATGTAGTGGATCTACTTATGATGCTCCAAAGAGAGCAGAACGATTAAAAATTATGTAATGTTGATTAGGAACAAGATCAAACTTCTCATATTTTAACATATATACATTGCACACAATAGAATCTGAATGTAGCAACTGAACTACTTCTTCAAGTTTTTCATAATAACCGATCTCATTATTTGAGTGTGTGTTTCCTCTTACCCGAACACAACAATTATACATCTTCTTCCCTTTACACTAGAAACTCAAGTGAAATATATAACCAATCACATCAAAATTTTCCCAAGTAGTGATGCTGCAATTGGGCCCCAAAGCAAGATATAGTAAGCTTTTATCCATAATTTCATTCCTTGTATTATGAACCTATTTAAAGTTTAGAAGTATATTTTTTTTTACAAAGGATGTAAAAATTATATTATTACATGTAAATAGAAGAGTTACTTCAACATACATATAAATTGAACTATGTTGAAAATTTTTCATAATGTTTTATTTCAAACAATCCTCTTGTTCAATAAGTCATAAGACAACCAAGCAAGGAACATCAATTCAACAAACAAGCTTCATCAGTGCATGCTTAAGATTAAAAAAATCCCATGTAGATGTTAGAGCTCATGCTAAATAGATTCCTATGGTCTAGGCAACAGAAGTAGATACATTAGACAAGATTGGAAAATTTTAAATCCCATGTAGATGTTAGAGCTCATGCTAAATAGATTCCTATGGTCTAGGCAACAGAAGTAGATACATTAGACAAGATTGGAAAAAAAATTACTTACCAACTGAAGCTGGAGGTCTTGGGATAAAAAATTTTCAGCAACTCAACGAAATCTATTTTTGCAAATTATGGATCAAATTCATGAGGCAGGATACACTCTGGACGCAGTTTATGATCAATAAATACTTATAAACATACTCATCCACATTTAACAAAAATGAAGCTTGGTGACTCCAAAACCTGGATAAAGATGTTCCAGTTGAAGGAAAAGGGTGAATACCATTGCATCTGGGATGTGGGGGAAGGCCAAGTGGACTTCTGGTTAGACAACTGTATTATGAATAGCAAATTATATTATACTGGAAATGAAACAATGACTCAATTGTTGCTAATAAGCAGCTATTGGATTAATAATCAATGGGATTTGGAAAAATTGGGAAGGTTGGTTGACCAGGACAAATACAAAGAAATTAGTAGTCTACCCATCTATAATGAAAAAAAAGATTGTATTATCACAAAAAAATTCGATGAGACAGTTACTATCTCAATACATGCATAATGTTGGCAAAGGGTTGAATAGGGTACAACCATTTACAAAAATTTTCTAAGTCCCTCTATTTCTTTCTATTGTTGGATATGTTTTCATAATCACATTCCAACTGATGATATCTTGAAACTAAAGCTTTAAAAGGCCCCCCATGCTATTTATCTTGTAAAGTGGAGGAGGAATCTATGAAGCATGTTTTTATTTCTTGTTTAGTATCAGAGAAGGCTTGGGAAACCTTTATTGAAACACTCAAATTAGAAAAGCTAAAGGTAGGATGGACTAATCTACCTAATTTTTTAATGTAGTGGGAAATATACAGGGTTGAATTCATCCCTTTCATTATCTGTTGGTTTATATGGATGACTAGAAACAAGGAAAAATATGAAGATGAATAAATCACACATAAGGAAATCTGTACAACAGCATGACCAATATGATTAAGCTCACCAAACTATAATTTTAGCATACTAAGTAAATAAAAAAATATTTTGGATAAATGGTGAGGACCAGTGAATTCATATCCCCAAAAAAGTCAATGGATTTGGAAAGTGATTTGGAGATTGCCACACAGACCATGGATAAAATCCATTACTGATGGAAGTTTCAAAGTTGAGAAGGCTGGTATGGGTGGGATTTTCAGAGACATTATGGAAAATTTCTATTATACTTTCACTCTTTTATCATTGCAGATAATGCCCTATAAGTTAAAGCACAAGCTACCTCTAGGTAGTTAAAATTGCATATCATCTCAAATGGGGTAAACTACATATGGAACTGGATGCGGCTTCTTTAGTGCAAATGATCATCAATTGGATTAAAACACCTTGGTATAACTACATTGGATGAGAAAAATTAAGGCTATTTCATAAAAAAATTTTCATTGAGTCACATTATGTCAGTCACTTTTTTCATTTTGAAAATAAATTTAATATATATATATATATATATATATATATATATATATATATATATATATATATATATATATAATTTTGATTTTTAAAAATATTATTTTGATTTTGAAAGATGAGATCAAACAGATCTCATAGATCTAATAGTTTAGATAATCGAGCACCATACCAAGTGATACACCACCTCGAGAGATAGACATATTAATTGTTCATAGGCTAAACCATTTAAATTATAAAATTTATGACATCCATTTTGTCTGCCAAATTTTGTGGCTGATAACTACCCTATCTAATATAATGACTAGACAGAGTTTAGATTATTTGGGTTACTAATTCTCCTACAGAGGTAAACCCCTATAATTAACTACATTTAAAGCAACCAAAGTCAACTAAGAAAACTCTCAATTAATATCAATGGTTTTGTATTCAAAAATTTAAAGTTAAGTTCTCACCATTGATCGTAAGAAAATCAAGTGGGAAGGGCTCAAGTAGGAATAGTTATTTTGGAGACCAAAGGGGCGAAAGGTAGGGGATGTCACAGATTCAGAGGAGAACCTCGATGACTTCTCAAATTATCCTACTATTTGGCTTTAAATTTTTTAAAATGATGTTGATTTGATGTTTCACTCCTGTAATTTATCAAAATTTAGGACTTACATTTGTGTGACATACAATCATGCAAACAACCTAAAAATATAGAAGGATTTACATTGTACTGAATGAACAACCTCAGAATCTTAAAAAGAGTTGGGACTTATACTGCACAACATGATGATGCAAAAACCTAAAGATAGTGTGTAGATTTAAATTGTATAAGATGAATTACCTTAAAGTCCAAAGTGTTTATATTATTCAATACTAAGAAAAGTTTAGTTAAGAATCATCCTCCGCTTCATGTTTGTCCTAGTCGTCGTCTAAAGTAGTCCTCCATCTGTTTGCATCCTCTTCTTACTTCCCAGAAAACTAGCTTCAAGCTCCTTACTTTGATGTTTTTGGGTTTGTGTTTAGATTGGCAAGTATTCATTATTGTTGGGTTGCTGAGTCTTATTGTAGGGTTCCTCCTAAGCAGGTGGCCTACTGTCTTCTACCCTGTGGGTTCCTTATAGGTATAGTAAATAAAATAGTAGAAAAGTTGCATGTGCAAACAAACAAATATACACTGTAAATTGTAGTAATATAGAAAGTGTTCGTACGTATATGCCACCTCTGTCATTGCTACTAAAAAGTTAAAATTACCATTAAAGCATGCATGTATTACAAAAAAATTGAACAGGCACAAAAAACATGAACATATGTATGTATGTTGTATGTATGTATGTATGTATATATATATATATATATATATATATATATATATATATATATATATATATA
>NEWO01000009.1:4348273-4359960 GCA_003013225.1 Phalaenopsis aphrodite
ATATATATATATATATATATATATATATATATATATATATATATATATACAATCAATAAGAATTCAAGTTATATGTGGGCTTGGAATCAAGACATAAGCCCTAACAATTCTCGAGGCACTTCTGTAAGTAACCATCAACATCATCTATATGAGACCCAATCTAAGGTAAAAGGCTACCAGCAAGGCAATTTAGTGAAGGATACCCTCAGCCTGGTCTATGTGATTGACACATGAACTTGCCAAAAATAATACTAAAAAAATTTTAATTTGTCATACATCTAAGTAGTTTAAGTTTTTCATTTAGCAAGACAAATATAAGTTTTATCTGAAAAGATTTTATATTATATGTTCATACATTTTTATAAATCAAGTAGTTCATGAGTCAAGTCACTTTGTTGGGCTAGAGCCATTAGCAGCCTGTGAGAGTAGGGGTAACTTTTTTACCTAATGTTGGAGGATAGTAATGCCAATCCTGCACCCTCATTGAGTCATCGGGTTTAAGAGATACAATACTACTCCATTATCACACATACTTAGATGCTTTTTTTCATCATCGCCCATATCATCAACACGTACAATATATATGTCAGTTTGATGGTCCATATAATTTACCACACTTTAAATGTCTCTATTTCGTAAGGAGAGTTTCGGCATGTATTTTATAGTCCAAACCCTTGAGCCTTGGATATCAGTGTAGGTTAAGTTTTAGCGGGATAATTCTCACTGTTATATTTTAATTTAAAAGGAGCCTGAATCATATCTTGGTGGGTCTCTATTTCTTGAGGATGATTTTTCTCAACAAATCATAATAAGTCTAAATGTCTTATGGAATATCCAAAATCTTGTAAAGGTATTTAGAGAGTGACTCTGAATAACTTTAGAATCTTTTGGACTATTTCAAGTTGATTTTGCCTTACTATATTGTTGAGTTGATCGACTCATGTTCAATTTAGGAGTTACATTATTATACTTTAAGTTGTACTCAGTGTAAACTTGTTGATATATTAATCATCCCATGAGTTAGGCAAATGGTCAATTTCTAATGTTATTTTAAGAATAATCTCGGTAGTGTTTTAATTGGGATTAAGCTTGTAGTGTTTTATAATATTTCATTATCACTTATATTTTCTTCTTTAACTATTCCTCAATTAAATTAAACCCAATTCACTTCCAAGCACTTAAGGTTAAGGGTAAACTTGTAATTTTTTGAAAGCATTGCAAAGAATGCTTAATCTTTAGTGAAATGATTGGATTTTGTTTGATCATTAGTTCAGGGTTCAAATCAGTGAGTTATTGATCTTCTAACTCATATTCCTCTCTCTTAGATCATCCAAATTCTCATTTCTCCTTATACATAACAATTCCAATATTTATAATTTTACCCTTTTTAGAAAATATCATGAATGGATTACTACCCTAATTACCATTTTTGTTTCAATCACTTCAATGATGTAATCATAAATTTTATCCCAATTCCCTTTGATCCAACCTACAATTAGGGTTAGGGTGTAAAACCCCAAAATTACTATTTTGCCCTTAGGATTTATATCCAATAAATCTTATATTTTAAATTAAATGACCATGAAACTTCACTATTCTCTTACATATGAGCTAATTAAAATAGCAGAGGTGAAATTATATTTTTCTAAGGTTTATTTATTTTTTGTAATTATTTAAACTCATAATTATGAATTTTTAATGATAATTAAGTTAATTACCCAAAATATGTTCTATATCCTTAGAAAAATTTTAAGATGTTACATAAAATCAGAAGGCCAATCAGGACTATTTTTATAATTTTTTAAACAAATTTTAATTCTTATAATTTTTAATTAATTTTTTATAAAAAAATAGAAAATTACATTTTTTTAAATTTTAAAACCCACTTTCATTTCTCTTTAGTCCCCATGACTTCAGTGAACTCACCAAACCTTATTTCATATTTTTTCTTACTTATATTTTATTTTGAATTAATATTTAAGTCAATAATTTGTGGAATTATAAGAAAATATATTTAGGTATTTAAAATACATTTTTTGTCTTTAAAAATTTTATGATGACATCGTAAGGTTATTGTCTTTAATCATAAAAACTTTTATGACATTTTGAATTATATTTATATATTTATAATTTTTAATTATTTTTAATGGAAAAACACCTAAAAATGCATTCTTTAATTTTAAGTTACATGTTTATTTTTCTTAAGTGCCTCTGACATTGATTAGTCTTCAAAAATTTACCCCACATTTTTTTAAATTTTTATTTTATTTCTTATAACTATTTTAATAAAACTTAGGTGAATCTCATAAAAGATTAAGGCTTTTAAGGTTAAAGGTGCTCACTGACCTTGGAAGAATTAGAGAACAACCCTAGTCACATGAGGAATAAGCCCCAAAAATTTCATGTTGTAGTGATTAATATTTAATTATTTAAAATTAAAATGGTATGCAGAGTATTTTACTAATTTAAAATTAAATATAATATAATAAATTTTAATTTTAGGTCCCAATTTTTAAGAATAAAGGGGACACACAAGAGTGTGCAAATTATAGAGGAATTAAGTTGATGTGTCATACTTTAAAATTATGGGAGAGGGCAATTTAACATAGGTTAAGACGTATTATTAAGAATTTTCACAATCAATTTGGATTTATGTTGGCTAGGTCTACTATGAAAGATATACATCTATTAAGAGGATTGATGGAGAATATCAAAGATAGTAAGGAGGATTTACATTTGATTTTTATTGATTTAGTAAAAGCTTACGATAATGTTACAAGAGATATCCTTTGGAGAGTTCTTAAGAAGAAAGGTGTTAGTATGACTTATATTCAAGTCATTAAGGATATGAATACTAGAGTTGTTACTTGTGTTCAAACTGAAGGAGGATTGGCAAATATTTTCCTATTTTTGTTGGATTACATTAAGGATCGGCTTTAAGCCCATATCTTTTTGCTTTGGTTATGATTGGTCTTATTGGGCCTTTACAGATAGATGTACCTTGATGTATGCTTTTTTTTATGATATCCTTCTTGTGGATAAGAAGAGAGAAAAATCCCAATAAAAACTTGAATTATGGAGGTCTACATTGGAGTATAAAGGTCTTCATTTGAGTAGTATTAAAACTAAATACATGAAATGAAATTTTAGTAGTATTAGCTCTAATGATAGAAGTGTAACTTTTGGTGATCAAATTATTAAAAGGTGTGAACAATTTAGATATCTTGGGTCTATTTTTCAAAGTGATGACGATATAGATGAGGATGTTGATAGTAGAATTCAAGTTGGTTGGTTGAAGTGGAGGAATGCTTCCGACCTTTTGTGTGAAATAAAAATACCGCTTAGACTGAAAGGAAAATTTTATAAGGTGGCGGTGAGAGCTGCAATGCCATATGACATTGAATGTTGGTCTTTAAAAGAGAAATATAATACCAAGTTAAGTGTTTTCGACAAGAGAATGATTAGGTGGATGAGTGAATTTACACTTCTAGTTAAATGTGAAATGAATATATCTCTGATAAGGTTAATGTAGCTCCAGTGAAAAACAAAATTAGAGAGAGTCATCATCAAATGGTCCGGTCACATTAACTGTTTACCATCTGATGATCCAATTAGGGGATTAGATGTTTTAGATTCAACTTAGGTTAAGAAAGGCAGAGGTAGACCTAGGAAGACTTGAGATTATTGTATGAAAAAGGATCTCAATTTATTAGAACTGAATGAAAATATGACACTACATAAGACACAATGAAGAAAAAGGATTCATGTAGACGACCGCACGTAGTGAGATTAAGGCATTATTTTTGTTGTTGTTCATTAGAATCTATTTTGTTCACTGAGCATAGGGGTATTAATTTTTATTTTTGTGATTTTTCTACAGCAAGATTTGATTTTTTTTAAAAGTTGTGTTTAATTTTCTATATTTATTTAAATAAAAATCCCATTTTTTCCAACTTAACCATGTGGCATCCATGTCAACATAAGTGGCTCTGAAAGCCCTGCATCGTCCCTCCATTTGCCACGCTTTCCACATAGGCTGCTTTGTCACCTGTGGTACAGTGTGTTAAGTTGCTATGGTCTGTCATCTGAAATGATCCACACTATCCATTTTAAATACATGGAAATGGATAACATTTAATCATCATCCCAAATAAACTATAACCTAAGAACTTCCTGCGATCTAGAGTTAAGTTCTCACTCGATTCTCAAGCAAATTAGATAAGGATTGTTCCTACAACTTCATATAAGTGAGTCAAATGCATTTATATGGCTAAGCGGGAATAGACTGTTCATTTCTTTCAAAATACCAAAACAAGGCAAGATTAGGGATTTTCGAGCTATAAATTGGTCCAAGAAGTGAATCCTCGATTGGATTGGTTGAGAAGCTTCGCCTCGGTCCCACGAACCTCCTCCAAGATTCAATTTCCTCTGTGGTTGGCTATAAGTATGAGTTCAACCAAAAGGTGGATCAAGTTTGCTCAAGCCCTATGGTAGAGGCCATGTGAGAGGGGGATTTTGAATAAGAAAGTATTTTTGAAGTACGGGGAAGCTTTTGGGTCAATTAATTTGCAATTTTTGAGGAGTTAATTTCATCCCCAAAAATGCTTTGAATTTAAGTGGATAAATTAGGGTTTTTTTGTCGATTTGAGAGCTTAAAAATGATAGTGTTGGGCTTTGTGTGAGTGTAAGGATGGTTTGGGATGATTTTGGAAGAGTTTCCCTAAGGTTTGTGCACTTCTCCCCTTTAACCGTGAGGTGGTTCCTTATTTATAAGTTGAGCAATGGTGGTCAATTGGCCAAGGCATTGGGTGGAAAATGGTGCTTAGGTGGAGGTGAGGTGGATGTCAAATTCCAATGAGAGTGAGCCAGATTGGATGGGCTTGATTTTGAATGTTCCCCCATAGGTGGCTCTCAGCCTTAGGCTTGCCGACGACCATGTTGGTCGCCCAGGCCATGGGTAGTCACCATCCATCTGTGGTAGGTCAGTGGTGGGTAGTGGGAAAGTCAATTAGGCGGTGGCAAGTGTCCAAGGTAAGATTGAACTGGAATGGGGTTTGGGTTATTTTTGGGTTTGACTTGGGTTTGGTTTTTGGAAAAGGGCTTGACTCACTCCCAAAGTTCCTGAGCTTGGTGGCTGATGCACTTAAAGAATGACTACTTTTTCATATATGTTTTTATGCTTATTTTTAATTATATTACACTTTAAAGAAAGATATTTTGCATGTTTTTGGCTTCAGGTACAAGAAATGCACTTTTGGACAAAATGAAGCAAAAACGGTGCAATTTGGAGTAAAAACAAGCAATGAAAAAAATTATGACCTGACACTATTCCTAGCCTAACCACACACGTTGGAACTAAATTTAGATTACTCAATGTTTTTATGCACTTGCGAGAGGGTAAGGAATAGGTATGATCCTATTTGTCACTAGCAACATAATATTTTAAGCATTTCAATCCTACACGTTATCTAGGTCATTACACAAGAAGGGTTGTCTTTATCCTCTCAAAATTCTTGAAACCAATTTATCCAGATATGTTATCTTTAGATTTAAGATTTTCATTTAGGAATAGTTATTAAAAAACCCACTTTAACTGACATTCCAAACTATAACTTTATAGTATTATACTAGAACTTATCTTAAGGGATTTCTTACCTCGCTTCTCTATGGGATTTATACTCGGGTTTTAAAGAAATCCCTATAATAATTGAAATGATACATACACTTGTGTAGTACTCCTAGTGAGTACACTCACATATTTTGCACACTAGTTGCTAAATATAAATTGGATCAAGTTTTTTGTCATCTTTTGGAAGTTAAATTACTGCGTAATTGCGATTTGGTTCAAGTATTTGGTGTCGTTGTCAGGGAAGCTACAGTGAAAACTTTAGGAGAATTTAATTTGAACTTAGAAGACTTAGATTTGAAAATTGTAGTGTCATTATCTAGTGTGTTTATTTTAAATAAAATAAAATAAAATGAAAAAGAAGAAAACTTAAAATACAAAAAATATTTTTTGTTGTTTAACGTGTTTGATATCTATCCTATTAGTTAAGTCCCTATATTTGTATGCATAGTTCATGAGCAGCAGACCTTGAATCATACAACTCAGAAATACAGAGAACTGTAAGGAGGATTAGGAAACAAAAAAGATCTTCAGAAGCAGTTGTAGAAATGATAAATTATTATGAAGATGATAAACTGAATTTTTTAACTTCTCATATTATAAATATTTCAAGAAAATTAGATCATTATGCAATGTGTTAACCTCATGAACCGCTAGTCATTCAGGAAGGTTCATTTAGACACGTCATTGACAATTACACTTTTGAAAATATCGATGAGATAAAAGATTAATCAAATAGCCCATATTTCGATTACAACAACTGAGGCTGGGAGAATCCTTCCAACTATAACTGTAATAACAATTATGATAGAGGAAACCAATCATGGGATTACAATGAAGATGATCCTATTGGTAATTGGAATAATCAGGATAACTATAACTTTGGACCTTCTTTCCATTTTGAATTTAACTCTAGCCAGCCATATGATGAGAAGGAGATGCCTATATAAGAGGTTTTTTCTCAAATGGAAAATTAGTTGAAAAGTCAAGGGGTTGCTATGAGGAATATAAAAAACCAACTGAGGCTAAATATTGACTCAATTAATATTAATCCTCCAGATAATTTACCTAGTGACTTGACAACGACTTTATATATGCTTAAAAATATAAGTATTTAATACTGCTGCTAGAAGATTTAATTCCTTAGCAACGACACCAAAAACTTAACAACAACTATAGATTCGATAAAGATGTATATAAAATATTCAATAATTGTAAATTCACACTTATCAACGCAAGTATACATATCGCTCAAGTAATATAAGGCTCTATTGGAGTCTTAGATATCGATCCTACAAGGAGTAATATTAGAACTACGAACTAGGATTTTAGAAAAGCAATACTTAATCACAACAATATAATTCAAATTGATTATCTATCACTAATAGGCAATTGAATATATAAGAAAGCATTTTTCTCCTTGTCAAGAAATTATATTAAATAGATAAAGAGAATCACTTCAAATTGTATTGTGTCAAATAAGAGCATACCTATTATTTACTCTTTGGTCCAGGCATAAAGAACATTGACTAATCCTACACTTTTTTACTAAATCTGCGGCTAGCCTGAGAGGATACCGGCTCTCACTTCAGAGCTCCCACGTTCCCCTCGCCTGATGACTAACATCTACACTTCAGCACCCAAACGATAGGACCAAATTGGGGATTTTAGTCTGTCACTCTAAATCTCCAATTCTACGCCCGATAATTTTGTTTCCCTATTTATTTGCACCCAATTTTCAAGGGCTTTAACCTCCCTGAATCTTGGATGTAATCTTCACTTTGGTTGTAAAACTCAACATATTTTAACAAATCAATTGGCCAGATTAAAAGTGAATTAAGATCAAAGTAAAAAGATCATAACAATTTCTTTAACATTTTTAAGGCTCAGCCAATTCAAATCACCATTTCACAAATCTCAAGACAAGAAGAAAGATAGAGAAAACTACTCAGATCTCATGGGGAAGACACAACAAAACTCAGAATTCATATATAAAAGCAAAGTCATACAAACTACAACAAGTAAATAACACTTATCCCTAATTCCTCCCTAAGCAAACTCTTCAAAGTTCCTCTGAATCTCTTCCTTTCTTTACAACACACAGAATTCCTCTTTGAAGCAGCAAGAAGGAAGAAATCTCTCACTTTCCCTCCACTCTTACAATCTCTCGAAGAATTACTCACAATTAGACTCTCTACACACTACTGGAACTCTTGGACGCTGTTATAACATTCCAACTCCTCGAACTCCCTCTGAGTCTCTTAGACGTCTAGGCTCTCCAGGCTCTCCCCAATTTTTGGCCACAATCTTCTTTTAAAGTTGTGAATGAGTTTTCTCAAGAGTTGCCTAAGCATCTCTCCAAAATTTGTCCTCATCCAATGCATTGTTGGACATAACTGCCGATCTTGCCGTCAGCTGCCTCGAGGGCGTCGTCGGCGGGCCTTCTACATTATTAAATTTGGAGCCTTGGGAAATTCTCTTCGTCGGCGACGTTGGGCTCACCGTCGGCGCCCTAGTTCAAATCTTCACATTTTGGTCCTTTTTGCCCTAGTTCAAATCTTCACATTTTGGACCTTTTTGCTCCAAATTCACTCATTTTTGCATCTTTTTGCTCCAATGACCCTAATTCATCATTTTTGTAGCAAAACATCAAAAATGTCTTTCTTTAAAGTTAAATATCATCAAAAATAGTGTAAATTAGGTATGAAAATCTCAACATATTTTTTTTTGTCATGACCCTGAGATCAATCCTAATGAGAATAATGAAGAGCAAAGTAAAGATATTGAACTAAGAATTAGAAGAGAATTAGAGGATATGCTTCAAAAGAACTTTGAGTTGAGAAATGTGTATAAGGAGATTGAAAGACCAATTGAAGAAATTCCTAAGGAAATAAAAAAACCTATTTCCTTAACCAAGATAAATATAGAAAGACCACCTCCACCATTTACTCAACATCTATGGGAAGAATTAGAAGATAACTTGGGATGGAAGAATATGCTAGTGGAATTTGATCTAAAATCTGAATCTTCTAAGGAGAATCAAATTAAAAATTTGAGAGACCTAGAATTATCATATAAAGATTCATTTCTTATAAATTTTAAGGATGATTTTAATATGCAAATTGAGAATACGAGTAGAAGAATATTGGATCTAGAAAAAAACTTGAGGAAGAATAATTGGAACCAATTTGAGAGATTGAAAGAAAAAATAAAATTTAAGGATTTAGTAGCAATCCTAGGATCTAGAAAAGATTTGGTGCTTGATCGGTGTTTACTAAAATGGAAATTTGATCTGGGTGGAAATCCTTTGTCAGGCTAGCGAAGTTAAACTAAGAGCTTCATGGAAAGTAACCCATGGTTAACAGTGCGGTTTGATTTAATATGTTTGTGAGTTGTGATTGTTTGTGTTGTATTGTGTTGCTTTTATGTGGATTGATCAGTTTGATTTATATTGGTAGATGTTTGAATTGTTAGTGGATTGATTTGATTTTTTTGTGTCATGAGTGAGATGATTCCAAAATTTCTAGTTGTGACTGGACTTATGTTTGTTCTCTGGTAATAGCAGATTAACAAGTATATTATAACTCATATCTAAACTAGACTTGAGAATTAACTAGAGACAATATGAGTTTGGACATAGAAAATGTCCATCTAAATTTTGTTACTTCCTTTATATGATCCTATTTTCTTCAATTTGGTTCCTTAAATCAGTTGAAGAATAACCTTAGAATGATTTTCCACTATGCTTTATAACTTTTTTAGGTGCATACTTAAAGGGAGGTGATGTCTGAAGTTTATACTCGCGAGCCAACAAATCAGGGAAAATCATGTCCATGAATTTAGACACTATAAAAGCTTTTAAAAGTACCAAATTAATTAGTGAAGTGATTTCGTTAGAAAATTAGAAGTTAGTGTTGTCACACATTTTTAAATCACAAATTTTGTGCACGATTCTGCAAGCGTGTGTTCAGTAAGAGTATAACCTTAGGCAGAGCTTGGTGGTAGCTACTTTATCGCAAAATAAGGCATATTGATATACCAAAATAATTTGTTGTTTTAAGTATACATTTTATGCTTATTTTCTGTGATATTGCACTTTAAAGAACAAAATTTTTATGTTTTTTGTCGTAGGTATATCAATTTTAGGTATTATGAGCATAAGTAGCAACAAGCATGAAATTTGGAGCCAAAACATTGAATTTGGAGATTTTGGAACCTGAAGCACCACTTTACAGAGAGCTGGGTCCTGAAGCGCCAGATTTGGCGCTTGAAGCGCCAAAACCCAGAACATCGCGGACTTAAGCAGGATGGCGCCTGAAGCGCCAGAACCAGCGCTTGAGGCGCCAGAGATGACTTTTTTGCGGATTAAAGCGGTTCGAGATGAATTTTGCATGAATTTTGAAAGGGACACTTGTTCTAAATGCCCCCATGAAGTAATTCAATGCATCTAGACACTTTGGAAGGTTCATGTATAAAGGGATATGTCCCTTGTTCAATAGAAATGTCTTTTGAATTCAAAAGGATTGACTTTTGGATAAACTTTTGGAGGGATTTTTTAATTCTTTTTGGAGGGAGGCAACCTCTAATAAAGGAGAGGGAAGTCTACGGCTTGAGAGAGAGGTGTAGAAAAGGCGTGTGAGGGATTTTTGAAGAAGAGAAGTGAGAGAGAGAGAGAGTCAAGGGCTTAGAGATTTTCTTTAAGGATTGTAAGAGGAGAGGGAAGGTGAGAGATTTTTTCTTCATTACACTTCTAAGAGAGAATTGAGAATGCTTATAAAGAGGGAATGTGCTTGAAGAGAAATTCTAGGGATTTACTTGGGAAGGATTGTGAGATAGGTTGTTTCTTCGATTTCTTTGTTTTGTAAACTTGTTTTTATATATGAAATTCCTATTTTGTTGTTTCCTTCTCATGAATTTTGAGTAGTTTTCTTTATCCTTCTCCCTACTTTAAGATATGATTTTGTGAAGAATTGATTTTATTTTATACGGTTTTAAATGTCAAAATTTTGTGATAATTTGAACTCCGATCTTCATTTACTTTTCGATTTTGGCCAATTGAATTGTTAAAATTTTTTGAGAAACATATGTTCTGAAAGGGCTATAATTTCTACAACATAGTGAGAATCACATTTGATTTCATGGGAGAGGATGTCATCTATGGAGTTGAGTGAAAATAAATAAAAAAATATACTTTGTTGAATGTAGAATTTATGATTTTAAGGTGACAGATTAAAATCCCTAATTTTGTCTAGTTGATTAGAAACTAATGCGAGATTGTTAGTCCTCAGTTTAGAGAGTAGTAGGAGCTTTGGAGTGGCAGCTAGTATCCTTCCAGCTTAACCACAGAATTATGGACCAAACTCTGGATTAGTCAATGTCCTTTATGCAATTGGAAGAGGGCAAGGAATAAGATTGCTCTTATTTGGCACAAAACATTTTTTTTTAATAAAACAGCATCTTGTGGCTCCATACGCTTTAATTAAAAGAGAGGTTACAAAATGTGATAGGGAAAGTGGATCCCTAACTAAAGCAAAAGGAAAATATAATAAGGTCCTAGGGGTTCCACTTTCCATGTTACAACTCAACGCAAAGAAAAAGATAACAAATTGTATAGTATACCCAAAAATACATGTATCCCAAAAGTATACGAAACAAAAAAGTATACCCAAAGTTGCTATGTACACAAATGCACCAAAATAATTAGTCATCGTGGAGAGCAAAAGAAAAAGCAAAGACCGTCCGAAAAAACTTAACAACCCCTGGAGGCAATTAGAAACCTGCAGTCATCCCAGACAAAATAACCTGCAGAAAACAAACACGAGACAACACAAGACAATCCGACAAAATGCATTTAATCATATCGTGCAATATATTCTTACAAAAAGAACACCAAAACGAGAGAGCAGATAAAACATTGCTGAAATATCACCCATGCTCCCTAAGCCTGTTCAGAAAGGAGCAAAAAACCAAAAATTCACACCCAAGTCCAAACAAAAGAAAGAGCAGCCGCAGCAGTGGCAAACCACACCCAATCGGATGTCCAAACCGAAAAGAGATGGCA
>NEWO01000009.1:4375022-4445626 GCA_003013225.1 Phalaenopsis aphrodite
ACCAAACAGATGTCATATATTCTTTAGTTTATTTGATCGAGCCTCATCCTCAAGTCTTGTGTTTATCCTTCGGGATAGATACAGGATTTGAGGTACAGTGCTCTTTCATTTAAACTATGAAAAATATGGGGTCGGTTTGATTTCATATTTTTCTAAAACTAAATATATATGTAAATTAAAACGTCATTCCAAAGCGGGCGACGGGATTTTGATTTCGATGACCGACAGCTTCTTGCGGGCAACACTTCCTCCAACCAAAAATAGTGTCGACACGTCCATTTCAAATACACAAGAATGGATGGCATCTAGTCATACTTTCAAATGAACTCTAACCTGAGAAGCTACCACACTCCAAAGCTAAGATCTCTCTCGATACTTAACCATGATTCGATAACTTTTATTCTTATAGCTTCATCGAAGTGAGATGAACACATCTATACAGTTACGTGAACATGGATTGTTCATTTGTTTTACAAAAGCCTAGATGGAGGCAAAAATGGAAGTTTTGAGCTTATACATTTGCCCAAGAGCTGAGGCCTTGGTTGGGTTAATTGAGAAGCTTCGTCTTTGTCCCACAAACCTCCTTAAAGTATTGGTTTGCTCTGTGGATGGGTCTAGTTATGATCTAAACCAAATGATGGATCGAGTTTCGTCTAGCAGTAGGTTAGATGCCTCAAGAGAGGGGGATTTTGATTGGGGAAGTAATTTTGGAGTGTGGGGAAGATTTTGGAACAATCAATTTAAATTTTTGGTGGAGTTGATGAGATGGTCCAAAATGTCCTAGTTTTTAATTAGAAAATTGGGGTTTAATAGGGGGAAGAAGGGCTAAAGATGGTGAGGAGGAGCTTCATGTGTGTGTAATGATGGTTTGGAATGATTTTGGCAGATTTTCCCCAACTTTTGTACACACTCTCTATTTGGCCTTGAAGGAGTGATGTTTTTATAGGCTCGGTCATGGGCTTTAGTTAGCCAAAGAAAGGGGTGCAAGATGGCGCTTTTGTGGAGGGGAGACGGGGGAAAATGTCCAATGGGAGTGAGCCACATTTGATGGTTTTAATTTTGAGTTTTAGAGATGGTGGTGGCTCTTGGGTTTGGATTTTCCAACGGCTGTGGTGACCAGCCAAGGTATGGTATGTCCCTTTTTGACTGTGGGATTTCATGGGTGGAGAGTTGTGAAGCCAGTTAGGTCCAAGCATGAGTGAGTGTGTTAAATCAAAATGGTAAGGGGTTTAGGCTAGATTTGGGTTTGACTTTGGTTAGGCTCATAAAAATGGGCTTAGGTGACCTTCAAGGTGGCTTGGTCTAATGGCCAGCCTTATAGCTTGAATGGTTAAGTTCCTATTATAGAGGTTAGGGCTTAATCATGGGTTAGAGTGAATCATTAAAGGTGTAAGGTATCTTGAGGAGGATCACTAAAGAAGCTCCTCTTTTTATGAATTAGAGAATGGTGGCTCTCATATGGATTTGCCCATTATTGTATGGCTTCCCCTTGTATGCTTGCCTATGTCTCAAGCATAGCCTACATGTCTTGCATTAAAGGAGAAGAATTCATGCATTGAGGGGGGCTCCATGCAATCCAATTTTGGGTGACTAAATCATGAAATTTGGGACATTAGGCTTGATTAAATTGATGATGTGGGGAGGGGGGGACGGCATCAGGGAGGGCTGAATTTTGTCATATGGGCTTAGGTTAAGGAAGATTTGGACGTTGGGCTTGAGTTATGGGCTTTTGAATTTAAATATGAAAGGGCTAGTTTTGGGTTTAGATTTGGTCTTGATAGTACTTAAAAAATTAAATCTTGATGGGCTTTATGAAGTATTAAATTTGACATAATAGTATTTAGGACTTGGCTTGGTGAAGTTGGATTTGGCATGATACTTTAATTTTAGTGAATTTTGGAGTTGGGGGTTGAATTGGATATAAACTGGAACTTAAAGTGCATAACAAAAAAATGGGATTTGACTTAGAGTTAGGGCATTTTGGTATTGATGTAGATTTATAGGGATTTGTTAGAAATTGGGGGAATTCGGTATATTTGGGGAAGTTAGGAAATTTTGGTGGATTTAGGATGGATTTGGTGGCTAGTATTTGGTCTCGATAAATTGGGGTGAAAATTACGTGATTTGGTAATATTGGTAACTTTAGAAATTTTTAAGAGTTTTTGGTGATTTTGGTAGGACTTAAGGTAGATGGGTGAAGCGTGTGAGCAAGATCTGTATGGAAGTGTAGTGAGTGTAGTGATGTGTATGGTGATATATGGAGGGTGAAGTGACTATGGTGAGGTTTATGGGTGAGCCTCCAAGTCACAATGGTTTTCCTTAAGGCCTCATGTTCTTATGGGAGCTCCCCTTGAGTTTTATCATGTTAGTCTTAACCACCTCAACCAAGTGTTGAAGGTTTAAGACCACCCTTGTGAAACTTTACTGAAGATTCAGGAGGTGGTTTGAACTTCTAGGTGGGGTGGATCTCATCACTAGTATTTTAGAATATTCAATAGAAAAGTCCTATAGTAAGATCCTAAATTCTAGTGGAGGAATTTAGACCTTACTAAAAGTGAGGTCAATAAATGGACCCTTAATAGGCTTGGTTTGTTGAACGAGCACATCATGTGTATTGGTGTTGACTGAAATAATCAACATGACCTGAAGGAATGTTTAAGAGAAAACACTTGAGACTAGCTACGGAGTTCCCATGTCAAAGAAAATTAAATTTGAGTTAAGGTTTCCATTCAGGAGTTCCCATGTCAAAGAAAAGAATTGAGTTAAAGTTTGAAAATTCCTGCTAAGAATTAGGTAACCTAATTTTTGTTTAATTTTATGTTGTGTGTGATTTTAGACTTGAGTAAGTGCGGAGATCAGGTTGAGATCGAAAGCATATCAACTCAAGGGCTATTCAAGGGAATTTTGCCACTTTGGGGAGAAAATCACAGGGGCTCACACCCAACCCAAGTGGAAGCAAGGGAATTGAGTGCCTTACTCCATTATAGGGGGCCTTACACCTATCCCAAAATTTCTTGGATTTGGAGAACTTATGGAAAGACATGAGAAATTTTGTGGAATTTTATAGAAAGCATAATTTTTCCACTAACTCTGAAATCTCATGAATAAGAAAACATGTAGTAGGACATGAAAAAATTTATGGAATTTTATAGGAATCAGAATCCTTGCACTGACTTGAAATTTCATGAATGCGAAGAAATTGCGGAAAGAGAACCCGACCCGCAATTACACAGTAATTTATCTTCCAAAAGATGGCAAAAACTTGACTTAATTTATATTTAGTGGCTAGTGTGAAAAATTAATATGTTATAAAATTTAAATTTTTTTATTAATAGTTTACACATTAGGGGTACCACGCAAGTATATGTATTGTTTCAAGTAATATAGGGTTTTCTTTAAAAACCCCAGTATCGATCCCATAGAGAAGCGAGGTAAGAAATCCCTTAGTCTAATTCTAGTCTCCTACTATCAGGTCTTAGTTTGGAATTCTTGAAAAGTTTAGTTTTCCTAAATTCATTAATTTAAGCTAAAATTATAATGAACTAAATTAAATAAAAACCAAATCTAAGGAGACTAATTAAATTTTGGAAAGTTATTATATAATTAAAAATTCATTTCTCCTTGCGATGAGATCATAATCAGTGTAGGAATCACATGTTAAAGATTTAAAATGTTTTATTGTGAAAAATAGGAGCTTACATATTCTTTACACTCTCCTGAGTGCATAAATAACATTAGCTAACCTAAAGTAAGTTCCTGATTGTATGGTAGTGCTGAGAAGATTCTAGTCTCTCACTTTTAGATTACCCATTGTGTCATATCTATAGGACCTATCATGGACTCAAGTTTCAACTCTAGATCAAATTGCTCAAGGATCTAGCTTGTTACCCTAGAAACACCAATTCTATGCCCATCAAAATTTTTCTCCTAATACAATTTCTAAGCCCATCATAAATTATCTCCCTGTTTATTTGCACTCTCCTTATATTTTTGTCACCCTCCTCGTAAGGTTGGTGTGGTACTCACTAGTTGGGAGAAATCATAGCCCTCCTGAGTCATTATGTTTCACAATATATTTTAACATTATAAGTGGCCAAATTAAGTGAAGAACTGTTGAAAATATCACACACTTTTGAAATAAAATAAATCTTTAAACTATTCTAATTCCACACATAATTAATTCTCATCACAAGGACAAAGAGTAAGAAAAAGTACTCACTAAGAATGATGAAAAAACAACATAAAACTTCATTTAAATTAAATCAAATCCAGTAAGAAAGTGTTTACAACAATTATAATATAATTAAGAACAAAATACTTAGCTTTTTCCTCTGAAAGATAGATGAAAATCCCTTCAACAAAGCCTCCTAATGATCCACTCAAAGTTCCCATAATTCCTTTTAGATGTCTCTCAAAATACTCCACCAATCTTTCCAAAGAAAGGTAGAAATCTACATCTCCTACTTCTATCTATGACCTTTGGACATTCTTGGAAGTTCCACGAGCTTGAAATGCCAAAAGGTGCCTTACTAAGTGCCAAAAGGTACTTAAAAACTCCTTGAGGCATTTAGAACCCATCCATAATTGTTTCTGGTGCCTAAGCACCAAAATTGGTGTCTATGAGACTTTTTGTGAGTGAGACTTGTGCTTAGGCATCGTTTCTATCGCTTAGGAACAACCCTGGTGTCAGCACGCCCGTTTCACGCTGTTTCGCTTAGTTTCACCCCATTTCAGCTCCAAACCGCTCAAAGTGTTATACCTACCAGATAAACATGAAAATTAACCTTCTTCATAGTGTAATTTTATTCAAAAATATTTGATAAATTTAAATTAAAATGAGCATAGAAAGACATATCAAAATGCGTCAGGTTAGATATTTCTTTTTTGCTTAATTTGACTCCAAATTGCACCATTTTTGCTCCATTTTCTTCAAAACTCCAAATATTTTAACTAGAACAAAAAATATGCCAAAATAATTTCTTTTAAAGTTCAATATCATTAAAAATGAGCATAAAATGTATATAAAAAGTAGGTAATTTTTAGGTTTGGCAATACCCCCAAACTTAAATGTTAATTGTCCTCAAGTAACACTACAACTTCAAAAATTGAGTTTGTTGATTTAAGGTAATGGGTTTCAATAGAGTTGCCTATAACTTTGTTTTAGAAATGTTATAGTGTAATTTCAGTGAAATTTTAGCAAATCAGCCTAGTACTAGAGTGTAAGAATATCTCATATTCAACTTAGGAATCTTGATTTTATGTTTACTTCAAAAGTTACTGAAACTTGTCAAACTAAAGATTCTTAGAAAGTTTAAAAATAGAATTTAAGCACCCTATCTATACCAATTTGACCAATATTTTTTTTGAAATAAGAATAAGCTTAGGAACTTTTCTAAGTCTTTTCATTTAAAAAGATTCAAGTGAAACCAATTTTTGATTAAGCTCTTCCTCACTTTTTATTTTTTTATTTTTTCTTTTTCTTTTTCTCTTTTTTTTTTAGATCATTTTCAATCTTTTCTTTTCTTTTTCATGTGAGAATTACTATATCTTGATAGTCTTTAATAGTTTTAAATTTCATTATCATCTTTCTAATGTTCAAAACTCAAAACTTTCTCCCACTTTTTAAAAGTGTAAGTATTAGTTTGAAAAAGGTTTCAATAAAGGCTTAATCTTTGATTTTCAAATATTCAACTCTATTCTAACAAAAATAGCAAAATCATTTCCCTAATGTTTTCTATAAAATATCTTAACTCTAGAACACTTTCATCACATAAGATCCCAACTAAGTTTTTTTCTAACATTCCTAAAATCAAAGTTATAGTAACCTTAAGATAACACCACATACGACAAGTCATTTTAAAAATATCAAATTAAATACAAGCTACAGAGGAGAAATAAAGTTTAACTTTGAATTTTTTTCTTTTTGCTCCCCCTAAACTTGACTTTTTAAATATTTTCCAATCAATTTCAAAAAATGTAGCAGGAAGAAAAAGTAAAAACTGAATCCACCAGCTACTAAAACCCCTATCAAATTCATATATAGGAATAATCAAGATAGAATGACTATAGGAGAAAGTAAATCTAGCCTAAAACATGCTTCCAATAATATTAAACTAAAAAGAAGTATTCTTTCATTAAAATACCAAAAAATTGACTAAACACGGGATGAATTAGTAGTGGTTTAAGATTAAAAAATTAGTTTGAGATGAAAATAAGGAGTTGTGAGCTCAATTATTTAATTTTAAGGTTGAAATTATGATAGTCACTTACAAGGCCAAGAAAAAATTGGTTTTATTCTAGATTTTTCAAAAATAACTCATTAAGTGCATCATTGAACTAAAGTTGATATAAAAGATTTCATAAATTTAATCATCTTAGAACATTCAAAAGTTAGTCAATCATTAATAGTATCAAAGAATACATTGATATAAGATAAAAATATTTTTCTCCCTTTGTTTGAAGATTTTTACCACCACTATACATATTTATATAAATTTAATGTCTTCATTAAATAAAACTAATTTAATATAATTCCCTTTTGCTGTTAAATAAAGTTATGAATAATTTCTTAGAAGTATAATTTCCTTTTGGTTATTAAGATCAAACCATCAAAATAAAACTTAACTTATTGTGTTAAAATTTTAATAAAGTGTACCAAAGAGTTTTGAATTAAGCAAAGTTGACAATTAGACCATTACTCAACAATTTTAAGATGTGACTATAATTATATCAATAGGTTATGCCTCATTCTATAAAAAATAAAATATGGGTTTAATTCAAGTGGATTATCATAATTCATATATGAATTATGTCAACCAAGATCTTTTGAGGCTAGAACAATATAGCTCCTTCATACACCTCCTTTTAAAAATGTCATTTATTATTGAATTTGCAAGATCAAATAAGGCATTAATCCAAGTATTTTGCTCCTAAAATATATGGATTATTTTATGCATCTCAATAAGAGTAAGAAGTTATTTAATAAACTATAATACTATGCTACTTAGAAGTAATGTGCATTGAAATTTCTTTCTACATAAGAATCCATGAGTTGGGAGTCATTATGAACAACCATATAGGAATTTATAATAAATTAAAAACTTTAGCTTTGCAATGAGGGTCTCAAATTAAATGATATTTTTAATTGAGGGAAATTTTATTGCATATATCATACTCCAAGATGAAATATTATAAGAAGATGTTTAAGATTTTTGTTCTAGATTTAATGCTTCAAGAAGCTCTATTAACATATATTCCACCAAAAAGACATGGGAGGAAGAATATGTGGCTCAATAAATGTCATGATTGTGCATTAATCTGATTAATTAGTTATCACTTCCAATTTTAATTCCATGTTGAGTAAAAAATAGATGTCTAACTTACTTAGCTTCACTAACAATTTGTCAGTTATCCAAATGGCTCCAACTTTTGAATGCTTTTAATACGATTTTGTGCTGACATCAATAGCATGAGCCTAAAAGTTTAAAAGTAATTTTGGTAGTTAAAAGGCCTAATTTACTTTTTCATAGCAATAATGAATCTTCATAATAGTGAAGAACATGCTAACAAAATAGATGGGTGATTCATTTAGCCTTTTTTACCTAGTCAAGTTTGAGCTTATCACATGAAACAACATGATATTAATAATGAAATTTCTAAGATAGCTTTTGATAATTGTATTAGTGAGACCACATATATCTTAAGTTGTTTGAAGGTATTCAAACATTCATCTAAATATTGAAAATTAGTGTTCTAGGTAACCCTTATTTATTTTAAAAAAAAAAGATAAACATTTATGTGTAGAGTGTGCTAGAAAATAAGACAGTTGATTTTCACTCATCTAAGTGTTATATTTCCTTGATGTTCCTTAGGGGTTGTCATATCCTTAGGCATCTTAGTATTCTTAAGATTAGCTTCAATTTATTTAAAGGTGACCATGAATTTGAGAAATTTGTCACACATGACCTTGAAAGAGCATTTTGTTAGTTTTAGCTACTTATTAAGCTTTTCAATAGCATGTCACTAAGATATACATTCATTATGCCTGGAATGAGATTCTTAAAAATTTTATTCATGATGCATTTGTTATGTTAAATTAGTATTTCCAATCAAAATGACATCATATGCTAATAGAATAAGCCTTTATCTATTTGTTATGAGCCTTATCATCTATCAAATTCATCTTTGTTAGATTATATGAGTAATAATTCGTGAAGCTAAGCACGGCATGACCATAAGTGGAATACATAAATTTTTTAATAAAGATAATAAAAAGCATACTTTGGGTAAGATTTATTAATGTTTGTGAAATCTACACATCCTCCAAGTTTTCCTATCCTTCTTAAACATGAGAATGCTAGCCAATTAGACTGAATTAAATCTAGCATCTATGAGTTTTATTATTATTATTATTATTATTATTATTGTTGACTTCTTCAAATCCTTATAGATGATTAATGCAAATTTTTACTTATTTTTAATTATTGATGTACAATTTTTTTTTTCTTTTTTAAGGAAATGTGTGATCACTTAACCTCAGGTAGATATGTGAGAATCCAAGCTAAAAAGCTTTACTTTTTATGTAAGATTAATTTATATTATAACTTCTCCTTATTAGAGAATAGAAAAATAATTCATACTATTCATGAGAGATGCTAATATGATAATGGGAAATGAAAGAAGCCCTTTAAAAATTGTTATCAACTAAGAGGTCATATTTTCAATTATAAGGGTTACTTATGAGTATGGTTAGGCTTATATAGGATAACACGATTATGTTACATATTCATTCTTAACATAAAATTTCAATTTTAGCACGGTTAAGAATTTCTTGTTAAGGTTTGGAATAAATGTAATGAAATCGATTATTAACTTAACAACTATGAATTAGATTAGGTGATCACTAATCTAGGGTGACGGTTCCATCCACTCTCACTAGATAACTATAAGAAATACATGTATAGTGGTACAAAAGCAGGTTTAATTTTCTCCCCAAACAAACCCAATTAAGAAATTTGGAGTAAAATGGTAATTAATACAGCTTACATTATTAATTAGAATCATTTTACCATTTTAATATTTGTCACCAATTCTTATAATGATAATGAATGGGTCCATATATGAAATTTAAATTCCCTCAAGTTTAGGGACAACAAAAATAATGGAGTGACTGACACAACATTTATTTTGTACTTGTTCCACAAATTTGGTTATAATGAATTGATTAGATAAAATGATTTTTTTTTCATTTCTCCAGTCATTTCGTAGTTACCCTGTTGCAGGTTTTTTTTCTTATTTTACTTCAGTAGGGTTTTGTGTTAATGTTCATAAGTTTCTCTTGGCCAAAGAAGCTTTGGTATATTTATTAAGTCAAAATCTCAATTTCTACTTATATTTGTTTGCATACATTGATGTTGTGCACACATAATTTTCACTTCATCTCAAACTGCCATCAAAATATTAAAATTAGATTTGTTGAGAAGTGTATAGTCCTCCTATATTTTATACTTAAATTATTAGTTTGATTCCAATGGGGAAGATCTTACTGCCCCTTTACTCTTACATATTTTATTATATTTATTGACTAGTATCCCAAAAAAAAATTAACATGGGTGAGCAAATTCTTTGTAATAAACATGTGTAGCCTCGTTGGTAATGATTCACACTTCTATAAGGTAAATTATGTCTACAAATGAGTGGACTATTTTTGGAATCATAGATGAGTAGAAAGGAAAAGGATGGAAACCTCCAAGGAAAACACCCTTTGATGACTTCAGATCTACAAATAGAATTTAAAGATCCTCAAAGAAGAATATCTAAAAGTTTCTTTAAATGGCTTATGCAAATTTTAGCAAATTATTGAGTTTAGTATTATTTTGATTTATGATAAATTATTCCTCAATGTGTGTATTAATACTTCCAAAGTTATAGATAGCTTCTCTTATAAGCGAAGAGAATCATGTACAAGCTTAGCCTTTGAGCGTTAAAAAACAACTTAACAGAAGAGTGCATCTCAGGCATACTAGATATGCCTGAAGATACTATAATGGTCTATGTGTTTATAATGATTAGTGGCCTCATCATAAGAGTTGATATTTGGATGCTTTAAATTTACCAAAATGAGGTGTTTTAGGATTACTCGGTCAAAATTAAAGAATCTTATAAATTATGACATGTGGTATAATAATTTGTTTTTCTTTCAATAGGAGCTCTTCTTAGACCTGATGTTTGATTTTGTCTTGTATAATATGAAAAGGGGTTTAAACAAGATGAGGTTGTGCCAATTCCTTAATGATGGTTGTAGAGTTTTCAAATAGCTGCGCCACACAATATCAATGATAAAACTAGTAGTGTCAACAAGGTCAACTTCTTATCCTTATATTTATCTTGATGGAGAGGGGACCCCATATGGTTTCTCTTGATTTGCTCCTAATTTTTAATCAATATTAGTTTAGGAACTCTCACATGTTGTGTCAGTGCTAGTTAAGTCCTATCATAGAAGTCAATGAATCTTATTATGAGATTCCTTTAACATGTGTACACAAACATTCAACTTTAGACCTCATGCTCCTTCGCAATATGCTAACTGTCCTTGGTGTGGAAAGAAAGGAAGTCATGTTGTCACTAAATTATAAATTATTCTCTATTATGATGAAGTTAAATGGGTTGTGAATTTTACACTTTTTTTCCATCGAATGAGTGCTCATGTAACTTGAAATGGTCGGATATATTTATTATATATGGTGCCAAAATAGTTATGTACTATAAAATTTTTTGTAATCAGAGTTTTATATCCTAGCTTTACATAAATTTCACGTACAAAAATAAATAAGAGAAATAACAAAATAAACACCAAATATGTATAATGAAAACAAAGCAATAAAAGGCCATAGGGTCTAGCCTAGGCAATATGATCTATTAATTATTTTGATATTTCCCCTCAAGTTGAAAAATTGGGAGTACAAATTATTGCCCTCAAATTTTCTCTCTAATAATTATAATAGAGCTACAAATAGTTGGAGATGGAGATGGAGATAATGATTAGATGATGATGGTTTGACAATTGTCGTTTGATGGCAATAGTTAAGAAATGGTAGTTAAACAATGATTGAATGATAGTGGTTATATAATGATGGGTGGATGATGACAGTCAAATGCTTGATAATGGTCATACAATGATCAACAGTAAATGGCAAATGTTGACTAGCATTTGTATTGGTTGTTGGGCCAAGCTCAATAGTCCTTCAAATCGTTAATCTC
The DNA here is from genome assembly GCA_003013225.1 of Phalaenopsis aphrodite. Lineage (NCBI taxonomy): Eukaryota > Viridiplantae > Streptophyta > Magnoliopsida > Asparagales > Orchidaceae > Phalaenopsis > Phalaenopsis aphrodite. The sequence goes on from NEWO01000009.1 coordinate 4,386,282, forward strand.
TCTCTAATCTCATATTTGGGTCCCCAAATGTAGAGAATGGTGCTCTATTTATAGTTTTTAAGGTAAAATTTTTATTATTTTGTTCAAAGCCTCACAATACTCCATCGGATGACTCATTTTGCTTCTTTTTGTAATCAAACATTTTTTCATCATTTATGTGTTTTAATGATATCAAATGTAAGTTAATTTTGGCTCATTGGATTCCTTTTATAAAGATGATCAAATTGATTATATATATGTATGTATAATATGTAGATAGTTGAAACTTTTAATTAATGTCCTAAATTTCCCAATCACACTACAGGGCTTGATTGGGGCTAATGTGGACATGTACTAGACAGCCTTTGGTGTTGTTGGATTGAACTTACTAAATATTAAAGCTGTTTAAATCAAAGATTTGGCAACCATGAATTTGATTTTATGAGTTTATAATTTAAAATTACATTAAGAATCGTTCTCATTCATAAGGTTTTTTTTTATGAATCAATTTTAATAAACAATCACTTGCTTAATTATACTTATGATTTTGATCACCAATATGAGTTAGAATGGTAAGTGAATCTCAATGCTTTCTTATATTGATAGAAATTTATTTACTTAATTATAATTATGTCCTTTATAAAATAATTTAGAAATATACTTTGCTATAAAACCTTGAATTTGTGTCACTTGTGTCTGCAAACCTAATTGATTGCAAAAAAATTATGTATTACATCAAACAAGTTATTTAAATAGACTAATTAAGTTTTAGTTATGATCACTCTATGCATAATTATACTTTACTATGAGAATTTTGAGAGACTTGACCTTTGATACTAGTGATACATCATATTTTAATAAGCACTATTAAATTATATAATATGAATTTATTTGCACCTCATGAGGATGGTAAGAAACAAGAAAAAAATTATAAATCACAAAATTTAAAGGATGAATTACATACAAAACTTCCAAATCATTCCAATTTTGCATACTAACACTCATTACTTTTGGAACTATCAAAATTACATATTTTTGCTTGACACAATCAAATCATTTAGAATTTGGTGTAATCAAATAATGTGAGTTGAGTTTTTATGATAAATTTTAAAATTTGCATGATAGTTTTAAAAATTAAAATATAAGAGTGTTCATTTGACAAGTAGTAAGAACTTGATTGCTATGTATATAACTAATTACTCAACATAAAATTGCATCCAATATATGCATATATATATATATATATTCTTATGCATCATTTCTTCATTGCTTGCATAGGGACAAATTGAGAAGAGTGGAAATTAAATATTTACTTAATGTTTATTTCTCCCTATTATTTATTTCTATTTTTATATGAATTATATGTCATATATTTAATTTGTCCTTTGTTTCTTAACTCACTTATTCTCTAATATTTAGTATCACCTCTGCAAAGACACCCTAGCAAGCAAATAAATGGAAGTAAATGTATCTCATAAAGGATCTTAAATACGTTCTACTTTTTAGTAAAAGGCTCTTTATTTCCATTTATTGTCCAAGCGGTGGCGATCAATGTTTATGGGTCTACGTGTAAAGATACTTGCAATGGATTCCAACTCATTCTGTTTCCTCCTTCAGCTGCTGCGATTACTTCGCATTAATGTCGGATTTTGGATGCTTGATTTCAGTTACTTTTGGGTTGAGTGTGCTTATGATTATTGAAACTGAATGATTACAAGTTTATAAAATGATTTTAGGATTTTGGATGCATTGTTTTTTGTATATTTCTTCAAAGACTATGGTTTGCAGGTTAGCAGTATTAAGGCCAAGTGGTTCTAATTTACATTCCAAATTGTTCAGATGTAGTGAGATAGTTTTTAAGTTGAGTTGTGGCTTAGAATTGATACATTCTGGATGTGCAGGCTTCCATGTGAAGTTATCTGAGTGGCAATATTGCTGCCTTTCCTCTACTTTTTCTTCCATGCCATGAATTGTATGCTAAGTCTTATGTGGTAATGTGGTATTCTATGCTCTAAAGCTTTGTGCCATTAGAGATGTTATTCAAGTTTTGTTTGAAACCAATGCCAATCTAAAAACATTTATGGGGTCTTTGTATAGATGCCACTTCAAACATCAATAATAATAAATCTAACTTACTAAATTTTATATTTATAATTGATACGTCATCAACAAATTTTTATAATTTGGCGTGAATTTTGAGGCATTTATTTTTAGCGAAAAAAACGTCCTAGATTAAAATTCAAGTATCCAGAGTTTTAACAAATTTATAGTCGAACTTACCGTCGCGACAAGATGTGCTAATTGATGCAAAAATTGCTCCAATTCAAGTCCAAATCAAGCCATTAAAGCATATTTAGAAGCTTTGGATCATTGATTGAATGGGCAAACAAACTCAAAATTTGACATGTCTATAATAAAAGCGAGTGTCTCAACTAGAGGAATCCAACGAGTCTAAGCTCCCTTAATTTTAAGGTCATTAGAGCCCTCAAATCGTCAAAAAAATCCCTCATGATCAAGAGGGATCAATATAGCCATATGATTAGGTGGTTATGAGAGTTATTCACCAAATGACCAAAATGACCCTCCACTAGAGGCTATAAATAAACCCTTCTTCCCCAGCAAGAGGAGTGAAATTCTAGTGTGTTTTTTTATTAAAGACCCTGTGAAAACTTCCAGCCTCCATAGCAGTCAAACACTGTCGACCACTGCCCGCCTGCCACCCCTACACATTGTCATTGGCAAACTAAGTTTGCTTGCAAAGTATTTTGAATATGGTGTAATGAAATATCCCAAACACACTATAACGAAGTATAACAAAATATCCCAAATATGGTGTAACAAAATATCTCAAATATAGTGTAACAAAGTATCCCGAATACAGTATAACAAAATATCTTAGATAATGTAATAATTAACATAATATTGAAGATTTGGTGATAAATCCCGATAAAAACTGCTTACGACCATTATATTTAGAATGTGATACCTTTCTTTAGACTTTTGAAGTTTTCTATAAATAATATACTAACAAGTGTTCTCTTTGGCATAAAATAACAAATCTAAGAGAAGGGTTGCAACAACCAACTGGTGTAACACTAACTACGACAGCCTACATGGGTAACTATTGTCATTCATTGTAGAAGTTTTGCATATTGGCACAGATATTTCCACTGATAATAGGACAAATTTCTGAAGCAAAATTATATTACTAGTGGGTTTACGCTGAAAAAATATCTGATCCTAAAACATGGGTCACAAAGGCATTAAAGTCAGGAACAAACAACACAAATGTTCAATTATGGACTCTTTAGCCAATTGAAACTATTACAGCTACCAATTATGACCTTTGTGAACAGTTACAGTCAATGTGGCTAACTGCTACTACAATTACTAACTATGACCTATATGACCAACTATGACCTATTTGATCAGTTACTACTGCAGCATCCTACTACGGTCTCTGTGGCCAACTGATGCTTTGTAGCTACCAGTCATAGCTTATGTAGCTAGTTACTATTGCAACTATCAACCGCAACTTATATGCCCAACTACGATCTTTGTAACTAACTGTTGTTATTATAGTTATTGTTGAACTACTATTGGACATATATGATTATCAGCTTTGTTATTCCATCTTCTAATTCATGAGAAGATTTGACCAATATTCTTAAAAACAATTGATGAATTAATTTGACTGAGCTAAACGTCGTGGGTTTTTCCCTTTACAGGATTATTTTCACGTAAAAAGCCTTGTTATCTCCTTCTACAACTTTTCTATTATATATATGTGTAATGGATTTTCGTGCAATGCTAAGACATTAAATATCACTATATTGTCGCGAATTTGTTGACACGCAACAATAACTACTCACCTAACACCTAAATCTTCAAAATAGATCAAATTTACCACCCTGCCTTTTCTCCATTACTCTTTCTATTGGTGTAAATTGGTCGAGGCGAGCTCGAGCCACCTTAGGCTTGAGCTTGATTTCAAGCTTGAGCTCGTGCTTAATTCTACAAGGAAAAGTAATGATAAAATTAGCACTTATTAGAATATTAATAAAAATTAATTGTTATAAAATAAAAAAAAATTAAATATTTTAAATAATTTAAAGAATTTTTTTTATTTTTAGCACATCTTAATTATATTTTTTTATTAATTATTTTTTTAAATATGTCGGTCTCACAAGCTAACGAGTCGATTCAATGTTGTATTGTGCTTGGCTTATGAATCATCAAACTAGTTCATAAGCCACTTGTAGATTCGAACCTAAGCCGGTTAAAGAGTCAATTTGAGGCTGTATTGAGCTTGGCTTATGAACTCATCAAACTAGTTCATGAGCCACTTATAGATTCGAGACCGAGCCGCCTCCCGAGTTAGCTGGGCCGACTATTATCCCAGCGGCCATCATTCCACAGTCTACATTTGCCATAGAAGTCCCATATCCCTCCCTCTGCGAAGCAAAAAAATGATGGCGAAGAAAACATATTTGAGGAGAAGCAGAGGAAGAAGAAGTTGAAGAAGAACGCATTCGCCGTCATTTTAAGTAATTCATCCTCTATCACCACCTGAATTCAACTTGGCAAGCCACTGGCTGCTTTGTGATTTACATATGATCACATTACAATTTCAAATACAACAGAAAGTAATGAAGAGAGGACATAAGGCTGGGTATGATTCTATTTCACCAACTGTGTATGTCCAGCTGAGCTTCTGAAAACTTGTGAGCGACATTTTTTATCTGTGTTGATTTCTATTCCCCTGAAACATCAAATTTCATTGAGGTTTGCATAGCAGATTTGAACATTTGGATTATATACGAAAGGCAAACTATTTGGTGTTTTGTTTATTAGTATTGAAGGCATGATTTGGTAATAATATTTAGCTGTTTATATTTTAGATGCTAATTTTTAATAAGTTTTTTAATAAGAATTATAGTTTTACGTTCTTGTTACATGTGCTTGTTCTATATTTTATGCGTTCTGCTCTGCCTCATTGTTTTTTGTTAAGATGCTGGACTATATGAAGAAATGTGTGGAGGATCTTGGTCAGAAAGAGGCTTGGAAAACTAATGTTGTCAAAGCTGATAAGAGGAGGAGGAAGAAGCTTTCCAAGCTGAAGTGCAATGCAGATGATAGCAGACAGAATAATGGATGGGAGGAGGGGGTGGTAGATTTGATGTGTTTGGAAGTTTAAGGTGTAAGGTCAGTAAATATAGACTTTAGGATGTTTGAAATGTAAATGTAGATGCTTGAAGTGGTATGTATGAAAATTCTCCTAACTTTTATTGTTCGTAGAATGGATCGTATCAATGCTAACCTTTTCTACTCTTTGTATGATAGCCAAAACCTCCTATTTATGATTAATTTCACTATTAAAGCAGTGAATGACAGGAGAAATTAATGTTATACTTAAACTTCATGTATGTTTTGTCATTCATAGATAATTGATTTGGCATGAAATTTTGCTTGGGCATATGAAATTTCTTGCACTAATGATTTTATTTTGAATTATATAGAAGAGCATAGCTTTTGCTGAATTCTATGGAGAAAAATGAACAACGAAGCATTTAGAGCTCCTTCGCTTAATCGTCACTAGTTTGAAAAACTTCGCTTTTGAATGGTATGTCGATTTACCAAAGAACACTTTCAGAACGTTCTTCGAAATAGATAATGCTTTTGTGAAACTCTTCGTTGGGACACATCATCCGGTCACCATGAGTGATTTGATGTTGGCGCAATAGAAGCCCAATGAAATCTTATTGGATTCTGTTCTTCATTGGCAGAACTTGAGCATGAAATACATGCCCCAACTTGAATAGCAACATATCTTTGCTCATCTCATGAGCAATATGAAAGGTCCAATATCAGTCTTTTTGAAAATGATTTCTATCAAAGCTTTTGAGATGTTGATTGAAAAGGTTGCTAGCCTGCAAAATACTGTAGGATCTTGGGTCTTTAATGATGATAGCGATATGACCTAGGGGAAGAAATTTCTTGTAATAAATCATTCAAAGGAGGTGGGGGAGAGCATGGCCTTAATGAAAATTGATAGAGGATGCAAGAAACATGTCATGTCTATAGAGCCGGCCCATCCACCTTATAAATGAAAAATCCCATCTATTGAATAGCACAAATCAAAGATTTCTTTTAAGAATTCTTTTAAGAAGGAATGTCTAAAAAAAATATTTAAGAACTACATTAAGTAGGGAATGCAGCTGCTTATACCGAACAAACCTGAAGAGGTGGAGAAGTCCAAAGAGCACAGTTGCCTGTGATATGTGCCAAAATTGTATGTGATAAGTGCAATAAATTGGAGGTTTACATTGGAGTTTAAAGGCCTTCATTTCAGTAGAACTGAATACATGGAATATAATTTTAGTAGTAGTAGCTCTAGTGACAGAGTTATTACTATGGGTGATCAAATTATTAAAAGGTGTGAATGCTTTAGATATCTCGGGTCTATTGTTCAAAGTGACGGTGATATAGATGTGGATTTTATTAGTAGAATTCAAGTTGGTTGGTTGAAGTTGAGGAATGCTTCGGGCATATTGTGTGATAGAAAAGTATTGCTTAGACTGAATGAAAAATTTTGTAAGATGGTGGTGGGACCTGCAATGCTCTATGGCATTGAATGTAGGCCTTTAAAAGAGAGGCATAAAACTAAGTTTAAGTGTTGTCGATATGAGAATGATTTTTACACATAGAGACTAAATGTGAAATAAATATTTTCGTGACAGGTTTAGTGTAGCTCAAATGATCAACATAATTAGAGAGAGTAATCTTAGATGGTTTGGTCACATTAAACGTTGACAATCTGATGACCCGATTAGAAGAGTAGATGTTTTATATTTGACTTATGTTAAGAAAGGCTGAGGTAAACCTAGGCAGGTTTGGGAATATTGTATAAAAAATGATCTTAATTTATTAGATTTAAATGAAAATATGACACTAAATAGGATGCAATGGAGAAAAAGTGTGCAATAGAAAGTTAATCTAAGTTGAGTCTAAAGGTCTTCATTTGAGTAGAACTAAAACTAAACACATGGAATGTAATTTTAGTAGTAGTAGCTCTAACGACAGAAATCTAACTATGGGTGGTCAAATTATTAAAAGGTGTGAAAGCTTTAGATATCCCAGATCTATTGTTTAAAATAATGGTGTTATAGATGAGGATGTTATTAGTATAATTCAAGTTGGTTGGTTGAAGTGGAGGAATGCTTCAGACCTAACTTGTGATAGAAAATTATCATTTAGACTGAAAGGAAATTTTTATAAGATGGTGGTGAGACCTGCAATTCTCTATAGCATTGAATGCTAGCCTTTAAAAGAGTAGCATAAAACTAATATAAGTGGTGTCGAGATGAAAATAATTAGGTGGATAAGTGGCTTACACTTAGAACAAAATTTTAAATGAATATATCTGTGAAAGGGTTGGTGCAGCTCCAGTGACGGAAAAAGTTACTGAGAGTCATATTAGGATGTTTTAGATTTACATATGTTAAGAAGGATAGAGGTAAACTTAGGAAGAGCATATTGCATAGAAAATGAGCTTAATTTATTAGATTTAAATGAAAATAAGACACTAAATAGGATGCAATAGAGAAAAAGGATTCATGTAGCCGGCCCCACTTTGTGGGATAACTATTTTGTTGTTGTTGTTGTTGTTGTTGTTGTTGTAACCCTTCCTTTTAATTTGGAGAATTTAAGTGTGAAACCAAATTACATGTGATTGATGGCAATATATCGTTTGGAGCTTTGCACGAATGTTTGCAGATACATGGATATGAGATGGTACTTTCAACCTTATACTAATCTATTAAACATGTGTGGAGGAGAAGAATTTTCCATTTTAGGTGATATTCAACCATTCTTTGTTAATAAGATGAGTATAATGAAGTTGGGAATTATGTCCCTCCTAAAAAGGCTCCTCTACCGACCTCAAATATCACAGGACATCTATGAGTCCCTCCACTTATTAGTTATCTCATGGTTAAAGACAAAGAGATAGTAAGGCAAAAGGAAAGGTGTAGTACCACAATGATATCAAGACATAATCGAGTTTTACCCACCATGTTGTATTTCAAAATAAAAATAGAAGTTGAATCTAATATTGATTTTGAATCATAAGAGGACTCGCAAATGAATAAGTCAAGGAGTTTGCTTGGACATCATGGTTTAGAATTAGACTAGGATCACGTAGATGCTCACGAGGAGACATTCTTGAAGCCCTTACCTGAAGATGTGTTGTAAACTTTCGTAGTCCCTTATTTATCTTAACATTATGTTGATAGATGAAGTAATTACTATTGAGCCAGTGCCGCAAGGATACCGCAAGAACTTTATAGCTACAAATGTATCGATGATTGATGGGTTGCACACTTTTTACGTACCTCCTAAATTTAAATTTAGAGAGAGAAATTTTATTTTATAAAATTGATACACATGTAATCGAGTGTGATGTAATATTCTTGAATGATGATAAAAAAAATAGAGGATATACCTTATTATTACTATTATTCTCCTCTTGTTAATAGACTCTTAAAGAATGACTTATTTCCTAAAACGTGGTATGTTCGCCAAGCCAAATTGTGTAAGGCTATTTGATAAAATAGAGCCCCTTATGAGAATTTTAGTTTAGGATGCAAAAAAGTTGGATAAATCTAAAATTTCTATCACCTCTTTTACAATTGTTTCTACATTTGAAGGTGATAAGGTCTCGCATCTGATAAAGCAAAAATTGAAGTCAATGATATTTTTAAGGAATATAAGTTTATCTAATATTTGAAGGGTTTTGTTTCCTTGCATTATAAAAGGTTTAAAGGAGATGGGAACCCTCAACATCATATAGCCCAATATTAAGAACTCTATTTGCAACATAAATAATAATGATACTCTACTTTTCTTTTTATTTATCACTAGTTTGACAAGTTTTGCATTTAAATGGTATGCCAAACTTTTAAATGGCACCTTCAAGTCCTTTGTCAAGTTACAGGATGCATTCATTAAAAGGTTTGTTAATGCACACCACCAGCTCACCATGAATGACCTGATGTTAGCCTAATAAAAGCCTAATGAGCCACTAACTAATTATGTCACCAATTGGAGAAATTTAAGCATGTAGTGTCTTTTTATCTTATCAAGTTGAAAGGCCTGACAGCTTCGTTGGTTACTCCATGCGAGTTTGCTCGACCTTTGTAATATTCCTGCTATCATGGGAGGTCAGAGCTAAATTCCCATCCACCCTCTTAGAAGGGCTAACAGTGTGGGAAGGCTTCTTCCCCTTGCCTTTATCGGCATCATCCTTGACTGAAAAAGATCCAAAACTGCCCTAAAGTCTAGACACTTTTGACAGTAGCTTCTCAAATTGTCCTGTAGAAGAGGACCGCCTCTCCTCCTAGTGAGAAGAAGTGACATGTCTTTAAGAGAGATTAAAATCACAAGATCTTTAAGAACCAAATTAAGCAGGGTATGCAGCTACCTCCACCTTCGAGACCAAAGAAGTTGGGAAGACATCATAGCCTAATCACTATGCATACCATCGCCACCTGAGACATGTTCTAGAGGATTGTTACCCTTCAAGAACTGGCTAGTGGTGAAGTGTAGAGCGAGAGACATATAAACCCTAGAGTAGTTTTTAAAAACTCCATAGGCCAGGCTTCGCTTAAGTTCATTTCATATGCTATAGTTTAGACTTCTACTAATATTGTTGACATGCCACTGGAGTATGTGTTGGGTTATGCATTTTTAACAATCTATGAGTAAATTTTTATTACAAGTTGATGTCTCTAATGATGATATTATATCATGTTATGAATTTAGTGGAATGACACCATTTTTTTTTGTTATTCCTCATCTTCATATTTTTTGTTATTATGATTATTTAGATTGTGGGAAGTATTTATCTCTTATACCCACTTTATAAGTTGCATTTTAGGTTGATGATGATGAGGAGGAACCTCATGATTATGAGTGCCCCTCATCTTATCTTAAACCTCAACCTCATGATTAAGTTATTGAGTCCTCTAAAAAGAATACTCCCACTGGGTCCCTGACCAACGGAAATATTGTTGTGTAAAATTTATAAAGTTGACTCCGTTGTACAACGGTGCCAAAAACTTGATGTGGTATTTTATGAATAATAATATTAAGCACTTAATGTTGGTATTCTACACAAGTATACGTATCGTTATCAAGCAATATAAGATTTTCTTTTTAAGTCCCAAATATCGATCCCACAAGGAAGGTTTAAATTTGAAATGACAAATTAATTAGAAAATTTACAGAAGTAAAACGAAACTACTGTCACTAATTTCAAATGTTTAAGATACTATCAAAGCTAAATTCTTAACTATTAGCAGAATTTAAATGCAAGGTTTAAAATTCATAACTACTAAACTATGTTTATGTGATGAAGTTTTCTAATATGAAAAAGCATCATTTCCACTACAATGAGTTTTTGGTGAAATGAGATGAGATAAATGGTTTAAATATATATTGTGCCAAATAGGAGTAACCTTGATTCTCTACCCTGATTCAGTGTTATAAAAAATTGTAGGTGAATCTTAGGTTTAGTCCCTAAATTTGTGGCTATGCTAGAAGGATATTGGCTCCCACTTCCCTTCCCCTAAATGCTAACTCTCACTTTAGCTTTTGAACACTAAGATCGAATTGGGGATTTTTAGTCTATCACCCTAGAAATCTCCAATTATATACCCAACTAAGTAGATTTCCCTATTTATTTATACTTAATTCCATGAATGAAATACTCCTTCATGAAATTAAATGTGATTATCTCTTTGTTGTAGAATTCATGCTCCATTTCCCGGATCATACGTTTCACAACATATTTTAACAATTCAATTGGCCAGATCGAAAAGTAAATTAGGAGAGGAGTTGAAAAACCATCACAATTTATTTTAAATTTTAACATTGGCACATCTGAATTATCTCTTCATTTCACCATATCTTAGAGTAAGGAGAAATATAAAGGAAACTACTCAGACTTCATGAGAAAGATACAAAACACAAATTTTATATATAAAAGAAAGTTTATACAACAATAATAAAGAAACAACGCTTATCTGAAACTCTTTCTCAAAGCAAATCCCTTGTAGCCTCTCTTACGAAATGTAGGAAGAAGAGATCTCTCACTTCTCTTCCTCTCCAAATAGAGCCTAGGATCGGCTCTATTATAGGTGCATCCAAAAACTCTTCAACAAGCATCCAAATTCATTGAATCTTCTAGAAACAGGGCTTGCACCGACACTGACATCGTCGGCGTTCATTTCGGCACTGTCTGTGTCAGTGGTACGTAATTAAAATTTGTCTTCTCTGTCAAACAGCACAGTCGACGCTGAACAATTTTTCAATTTCTTCATTTTGACTCCAAATTTCATCCTTTTTGCTCCAAGTCCTAAAAATCAATAACCTGCAATGAAACATAAAAAATATATTCCATTAAAGTGCAATATCACCAAAAATGAGTATAAAATAGGGGTCTAAAAATGCATATATTTTTGGTGTATCAGTCCCCTATCAAGAATATCATATAGGTCTTGTTGACGAGCGATAGGATTCTCCCATCTAGAGTAGTGAGACCCACTGTTCATGATAATGGGAAGGATATCATTACACATGATGTTGGGAATGACTTTATCCCTCTATCTCAAGATAAGGGCCTTAATGATCGAAATTGACATGGTAGATTATAATGTATTAGCTCGCCTAAAAAAGCTACTAGGGTTATTGAGTGTGTGCAATGCAATTATGTTATTGCCTGTTCTATGAGAGATATTGGTTAAGGTTGCTGAAGACAAGTGGAATGAGCAGGCTCTCTATAAGGGGCACTTAAAATTTTTTGTATGTTGATGATGATCTTTTTTTTTAGGATGAGTTATCAAAATCACCCATTATATGTGACGACACTAATTTTAATTTTTTTCATTGAATTATATATTAGTTTATTCTAACATGTTAGCAAGTAACATAAGTTCTCACACTCTCAAGTTATTTTCTCTTAGCTTCTGACACTTAGGCTCTATATGACTCATGCTTCAGAGTATCAAGGAGAAAGGTCAAGCATCTAATGTCTCGATAGCTATTTCTCTTCAATTTTGAGAGATAAATATTAATACCAAGATTCATGGGATTGATATTGAAACTTCTTTCGAAGCCTTGTTGGTTCATTTTTAGATTCATGCTTATGGGATGGTAAATTCAACCCTTTATCACTACATTAAGTATATAATTAGAAGAGAAGAGTTTTTCATCCTAAGGGACATTCGGCCTTTCATGATCAATGAGATCTATATCTATCAAGATGTTATGTTTTATGTACACCTTTTATTAGGTTTTGGAGTTACAATGCATGAATTTTTTCTATCTTCCATTGGTCCATCTCTCTCTCTCTCTCTCTGTTAAGAAATGAGATGGAGTTACATGGTGAAGAAGAGTTCCATGATATATCCCATCTCTTATTAATGGAAATCTTCCAATTCATAGAAGCTTGCCATTCCACTTGTCATTGAAGATTAAGATTGAGATTGATTTTGATGATGAGTCTACAATGGAGGTTGATGTTTATGTTATCAAGCCTTCTCATATGAAGATAGCTCCTACTTCAAAATACTTAGAAGAGGATATTTTTTTAGCGTAGGCACCCTATCAAGGTCATTTATCATTTGCTTATTGATGTGTTGATAATCTTGCATTTCTTGGTATTTATATTATTGTATTTTATATGATGATATTGTATTTTGAGAAAAAATTTTGTTATTTTTTTAGAGAGAACAGGAAAAGAGAACATCAAAATTGAATTGGAATATAATTGAGTTTGAAGCAAAAACAGTAGGTACCTGGACACTAGCACTTAGATGCCATAAACTTCTAAATTTGAGCATCAAAATTGAGAGGTTGGCGCCTAAGAACCAGCCATTGGGTGCCAATGCATTGTTATGGGTGCTTAAAAAACTACAATAGTGGGTGCTTAAGAGCAAGATTTGTGGTTCCCAATCGAGAGTTTGGCGCTTAGGTGCCAACCCTAAGCAACCAAAATTGAAATTGGCAGTTGGAGTAGTTCAAACTTCGAGATTAAGGGAGAAAACGTAAAAGGTTGGGAGACAAATTCAAAAGGGGTGCTTTTGAGATCTTTTCTCTTCTATCCTTACAGGGAAGAAAATTCTAGATAAGAAGGCAACATATCTAGCAAGAGGTTAAAAGTTTTAAAGCAAGATTAAAGAGAGTTATTAAGATAGAGAGATTGTGAGTGTGCTTGTAATTCATCTATATTTAGTGGACCTAAGGGAGATAAGTATTTTGATTTTTTGTTTGTTCTTATATAAGAGATGATTCTGAGACTCTTGTATATGAGTATTACATTTAATTTAATGTTGAAGTTGATGGAAATTTGGCAAGCTTAGTGAGTAGTTTTTTTTTTCTTTTTCTCCTTTGTTATGGAAGTGTAGGGATAAGGGCTAAGCAAGTTTTGTGTGAATTTTGTCTGAAAACTTAAGAACTTATAGACTATTAACTTGGCAAGTTAATTTGTTAAAATTTATCGTGATTATAGAATTTCAAGAGTAATATATAAGGAAAATTTAAGTTATCCACATGAACTCATTAAAATAGGAATATATCCTTTGAATTCATGCAAATTGATTAGGGAGTAAGGTTTTGTTTGACTTCTCATTTGATTTAGGGAACTAAATGAATGAATCGTCAACCTTTCTTAGACTACCAAAAGAAGATAAGAAAGATTTTGTTATTATGTAACACCTTCAATGAATCATTTGCTAAGTTGAATCCCTACATAACCATTTTAAAGGAGAATTCTTGGGGCATATCTTAATCATCATTACTTTCTCTTAATTGTTTTAAAACTTAGGTTTTGTTCATTTTCAAAAATTAGGACAAGAACTTTTATTAAACTTCAAAATTTTAACCTTTTAGGCTAAGACTAAGAATTGTAAGCTAGAACTTTTCCTAATTAAGTTTATCTCATTCCATATGGGATTGACAATCAAACTCAAGTCTCGGTACTACTAATATGCCATGTATACCTGTGTGATTGGCTTATACTTACCAGTAGTTGGTGTGTGTCATTTATCTACCTTGACACGATCAAATGAGGTGTTGATGATTGATCCATTGCCTTAGTAGTATTAGAATAAGTTGGTTACCATGAGTGTGTCTACTGTCGATGAGCTACAAACATTTTGTGAACCTTTTAGAGAGTGTTAAAGTGAGATTTTTATCTTTTTTTATTGTGTTCATACACTTGTACGACATAATAATCTATTCATATTTGATGATTTGTATAAAATGATAGAACATGTTTTATTTTCTTCTTATTAGTCTCCTTTGGTTGAGAATTGTAGTGTCACCTTACACATGAAATGGTTTGTTAGCCAATCTAAAGTTTAGAGAAGGATGTGACAGAATAGAACGACTTAAAATAAGTGTGGATTAGGTTATGTTAGATGATTTAGTTCAATGAAATCAAAGCTCTTGAATGCTTCATGCAGGATTATATTCATAAGTCCTTATGTTGATACCTTTGAGCCTATGCTCGATGTATTGGATGCTCCTCTTAAACTCTAACTTAAATTAACTTTGATAATCAATTAGTTGATAGAGGTGAATTTGAGTATGAATGAGGATCTTCATCCTACCTACATTAGTAGCCTATTATTATAGTCAATGGCCACATGGATCTTGGAAGTTCTTCATAAATTCTATGACTATCTCATGTGGAGTTATGCAAAGACGCTTGTCCTAGATCTTAATATATCGGTGCATAAGTTAGCCATTGATCCAATAACCCCTGTATTGAAGCAGTCCCCTATTATAAAGCACCCAAATATTGAACAGGTAGCCATTAAGGAGACCAAACGACTCATTCAATTAGTTAAGACCCCGCTTGGTTAGCAAAAATTATTTTGATTTGTAAGAATAATTGACATATATGATTTTTCATTAATTTTCAAGATTTAAACAAGGTGTGTCTTAAGAAAAAGGTTTCTTTAACTGTTCCTAAGCTCATGATTGATGTTGTATTATTCCATATGTTGTTTTGTTCATGGATAGCATACTTGAGTATAATCATATAAGAATGGCCTCAGAGGATTAGAAACATACCTCCTTTTGTACTCCTATAGGGGTATTTTACTCTAAAGTCATGCACTTTGACTTGAAAATGCTTAGGCTACCTATTAGACTGAGATGATGCATATCTTTGATAACTTGCTTCACAAGTAAGTCGAGTGTTATATAGATGATGTGGTTTTTGATAGTTGTCAAGAGGATAATTAGGACATTGATCTGAGAGTTATTTTCAAGGACCTTGGAGAGTGTGGTCTAAAACGAAACCCTTCAAGTATGCCTTCGGTGTGTATTTGGTAAACTTCTTGGGATTTATTGGGTATAGAGATAAATCCCAATAAAATTAAATCCATCGTAGAGATGGAACTCCCTAAGATTTTAACACGGCTTCATTTCCTTTAAAGCAAGATAGTGTTCCATAGAAGGTATATATTCAACATGCCTGACAAATGTCGGCTTTTGCCACCCTAGTCAAGAAGGATGCTCATTTTCACTAGGTTGAGGTATGTCATAAGGTGTTTAATGATGTCATATGGTACCTTATGAACCCCCTTATTTTGGTAGCCCTTATTCCAAAGAAGCCCTATATTCTTTATATTGTCATGTTAGATAAGTCAGTGGGTGCGCTACTAGCTTAGATCAACAAGGAGGGGAGAAAGAACATCATGTACTATTTGAGTTGATATTTCATGTCTATTGGGATCAAA
This sequence comes from Phalaenopsis aphrodite, assembly GCA_003013225.1. NCBI lineage: Eukaryota > Viridiplantae > Streptophyta > Magnoliopsida > Asparagales > Orchidaceae > Phalaenopsis > Phalaenopsis aphrodite. The sequence goes on from NEWO01000009.1 coordinate 4,402,070, forward strand.
TATTGGTCAATCATAAAGTATTGCTTGGCATTGATATTTATTGCTCAGAAGCTAAGGAACTATATGACGTCTATCACATCATCTATTTTTAGGTTTAATCATTTACAGTACTTGATGACTTGCCGTACTTTTGCATGTCAATTGTTATATTGCTTTATTTTGATATCAGCAATGTGCCTCAGTGAGCCATTAAGAGTCAGCCTGGACAAATTTCTTAACTAGTCATCTCATATCGGTCGAATAGCCTCTTAGTGACTATCTACCTAATGAACATGTTTTGATGATTAACACCCATAATAATAACTATATTTTGATGGAGTATCTTCCTTGAATAAGGACCAATCTAAAATTGTTCCTCATGCTAAGGTGGGAATTAGTCTTATTTTTCTATCTTTCATGTGTTTTAATCTTTGCTAGTTATATAAGATAATAAAATCATCAATAAATAATGAGGTGGAATACAAAGCTATGATCTTATGATTAAAGATTACTATTTAGATTAACATCAAGATGATCAAGATTGACAAAGTTTCATAGTTAGTGATAAATCAGGTGATGGGTATTGGTCATGTGTTAAAACCCAAACTCTTGATTTATTACCAACAAGTCATATTTTTCTTAAATCATATTTAAGACATGATTTTGATTAAGATATTTTAATCCTTAAACAATATTGAAGATGCCTTAGCTTAATTGGCCAAAGTGTTATACAATTTAACTAAAACCTTGTGACCATTGTCTTCTAAGATAAAAGGGACTTGTAATTGGTGTTTCTCGATATACCTGTCAACATATCATTGTGCAAGCAGGGTGAGGCCTTACTATCCGTAGCTAACTAATATCATGATTGGAAGTAAGATTTCATTAACAATCTATTTAATTTAAGACTCCATGATGATAACTCTTTAGCAACTCAGATTCAAGCAAGTGCTTTATCACTCACCATTCCAAATGATACTTTATAATTGGATTCATTAGATCAAATGTTGCTCTATTAACTTGGTTGTAATGAGGTCCATAAGGTTATGAGTTTAATACATGAAAGAATTTATAGATATAACCAATTTGATCTTAAAATGTACTTAAAGATAAAGAAGCTTAGGTATGATGCACCTTCTATGATTCACTATTACACTAAGTATGTTATAAAGTGCCACCAATGTCACATCTTTAGTTAGGTATTACACAAACTTGTGAATGCTTTACATCTGATGGAGAAACTGTGGCCTTTAAGGCTTGAGAAATTGATATTGTGGGAATTATTGATCACATATCTTCTAGAGGATATAGATTTAGCTTGGCAGCTACTCGCTACTTTTTACCTGAAGAAAATTGGTTTAGTCTAGTCCTTTGAAAATACCCCGATGAATTTGATCAAGAAGACCCTCCATTCCAACAAGGAGTGGTATGATCATTTACCATAGGACTTATGAGCATATCATATAATTTATCATATACCCACACATGTTACACCTTATGCATTGACTTTCAGGTCCACAATCGTCATTCTCTTAAAAGTTGAATTGCCTTTATTGCGAGTGGTTATTTGCCACAATCTTGATACCAGTGAGATTTCCTGCCTCCATTTGGAGGAATTTGGTAGCTTGAACTAGCTTAAGTTGTAAACCTAACAGAGCCTAGAGATATATTGAATCTACATGGCTAGGGCACATAGTTACTCGGTCAAACCATGAACTTCCATAGTTAGGGAGCCCGTGCTCGTTATGAGGTGCATGATTTTTTCACACCAACACTGGAATAGGATGTTTGAGCTCACATGGGATGGATCATTCTTGGTCAAAAAGGTATATAAAGGTGGAGCATACTTGCTGGCCAACATGGATGGTAGTCATCAGATGCCTCTCATTAATGAGAGATACTTGAACAAGTACCATTGATTAGAAATTCTCCTTGTGTTTTCTTTTTTCGTGTATGTTATGTATCATGAGTGTAGAGTTTTGGTGCCACCTCATGCATGTTTGTAACTTATTTAGAGTAATAAAAGTTTGTCTTTTGAAACCCTTTAGATTCTTTACTATATACTTTTTTATGTTTGACTATGAGATATATATTTGTTCAAAATCTTTACAGATTCTCTTATGTATGTAAGACTCATCTCTATCAATGCTCAACTATCATAGAAAAGAGGTAAGATTATCTTGCAAAATGGAAAAAATTTTCTTTATAGTACAAATTCAATCTTCTAAATTGTTTAAAGAAAACAGTTCATACTCCTTATCTTTCTTATAGGTTTGGTCAATTTCGAACATATCCAAGTTACGAAAATCAAACTTTTTATCAATTTTTTTTATTTGGTTGGGTCAGGGTTACCAAAACTCAAATTATCTAGTTTAGCCAATTTTGGTTGGGTTTGAGATACCAAAATCTAAATCTTTTCAATTAGCTCCTCAACTGAGTTAGAGAGTTAGAGGCCAACATCCTGGTTAGCTTATTTTCTTGGGTCTTTGATGTCAAAATCCAAATCCTTCTAATTAGCTTATTAATTTAGTTAAGGAGTTAGTGCTTAACATACCAGTTTAGCCTATTTGGTTGGGTCCAAGTTACTACAAAAAAAATTCTTTTTCATTAGCATCTCATTCGATTCAGGGAGATAGAGTCCACATACCTAGTTTAGTCTATTTTCTTGGGTCGAAGATACTAACTCTTAATCAAGTCAGAGAATTAGAGCTTATCGAACATTGTTTAGCCAACTTGTCTAGGTCCAAGATACTAAAATACAATTCTTTCCAAATTAGCTTCTAAATAGGTCAGGGTGTTAGAGCCCAACATACACTATATGGCCTATCCAGATGTCTATAGGAAACCAAAACTTAAATCTTTCTAGTTAGTTTCTCAATCTATTTTATTATTTAAATCTTAAATTTGTAGTTTAACAAATAGTGGTTGGGGTTGGGACTACAAAACCTAAATCCTTCAAGTTAGCATGTTAATTGTGTTAGAGAGTTAAAGCACAATATTTTTAGTAGCCAATTTTAGTGGGTTCTAAGATACCAAAACCTATTTTATCTTTAGAAAGATTCATGGTTATGTTTGATAAACATCATTTTTTATCGAGCTCAACACTTGAGATTCCCTAACGTGTGTTGTGCACCCACTTCTGAAGGACTTGCGATGAAGTTGTTCATTTCTCCCAAATTATCAATTTTGGTCAACTATTGCTAGCTCTGCATTACCAAAACTCAACCCCCTTTTGAGTTAATGATATAGTGGAACATGGATTTCTTAGAAGTTTTCTGATCCTGACTTTTTATATGCAACAGTATAACAGTGTCTTTGATTATATTTTTCACTTATATTTCCTTACTTTGTAGCAGTACCAAAAACTTGATCCTGGAGAAAATAAAAATTTAACTTTTTAATATATATATATATATATATATATATATATATATATATATATATATATATATATATATATATATATATATATATATATATATATATATATATATATATATATATATATATGGGATACTACACAAGTATATGTATCGTTATCAAGTAATATAGGACTTTTTGATTAAGACCCTAATATCGAACCCACGAGAATTTCACAATATGCACTATTAAACAACAATTTCTATTTTAAAAAGACAATTACTTAAACTATAAATATTTTTACAGTATATAAAATTCAAAACTTTTTGGTATTTTTGATATTTTGACAAAATAATAAAAACTTCTAAAGATAACTTGAGTTTATATAAAAGAAAAGCATTTAATATGGAATATTTTTCTCTTTATCATGAATTAGTAATAAGTATAGGATTTCTGTTGTGGAAGTATGCAAAATGTATTGTGTCAAATATGAGCAATATTATTCTTTACCCTTGCTAGAGATGCTATAAAGAACATTGGCTAATTTAAAGTTTGAATAGTTCTGAAGACCGCTAGGTAGGGAAAATACCAGCTCTCACTCTAGAGTTCCCTCGATTCCCTCCAGCTGGGGGCTAACATCTTGTATCAGAACCTAAAATAAGAAACCAAGTTGGGGGCTTTAACATGTCACTTTAAAGTCCTCTAACTTTACACCCTTCAAATATTATTTCCTTATTTATTTGCACTTAATCATATGAATTACATTCTCATTCATACAACCTCATTTGATTCTTTTCAATTTTTGACTGAGACAATACCAGCTCGGTTCTTACATGTTCTCACAACAACTTTTAACATCTATGTCAGATCAAAAAGTAAATGAAGTACATGGAATTAAATCATCACAAATTCTTCCAACATTAAAGACTAATACTCTCCATAACTTCCATCCAACACTTTAATTACTTATCATTTTAAGGTAAAAGATAAAGAAAACTACTCAGAATTCATGGAGAAAATAAAACCACACTATAGTTTAAAAGTAGAAATCATTGTCAAACCAACAAGAAGTCTCGCTTAAAACCAAAAGTAGTTTAAAAAAAGATAAAAACTTATCTCAAATCCTCCACCAAACTCTTGAAGTTTCTTTGAATCTCTTCTCTTTTACAACACTCTTAACTCTCAAAATAAAACTAAAAACAAAAATGATAAAGTAAATTTGTGATGCCTGAAAATCTCTCCAAAAGTTCTTCTCAAAACTCCCCCTTTCAAGCACACTTTTAAAAGTCTCAACTTCCTTTTTTTATAAATTTCCAAGAGGTGTATTGATAACTCTTCAAAATGTGTCCAAATTCGAGGTATTCTCCAAGGAATGCCTCCTTTCCCAAGTCTTTTAATCATATTTTCTTTTCTAGTGGTCATAACTATTCTCTTTAGCCAATAGGTGCCTCAAATGTCTCTTCAAAATTTATCAAAATGAATTAAACAGTCAAATAACTACCTCTGGCATGTAAGTGCGGGTCATTTGGCGCTTAGGTGTGGCCTTCTCTGTTTCATCGGCGCTTAAGCGCCGGATTTGGGGCTTAGGCTCCAAAACTCTTTTGCACCATTTTGACATTTTTGCTCCAAATTTGATCATTTTTCACCCTTTTACTTGTACCTAAAAGAAAAAACATACAAATATCTTCCATTAAAGCACAATATCTTAAAAATAAGTATAAAAATGTGTCTAAAAATACTATATATTTTAGGTGTATCATTTCCTTAGTGAGTTATCCACTCACTTTAACAGACATGGGAGATGGGTTCTCATTTCTTTTGATTATGTCTCATTTCAACTCTTAAGCTAAATCCAGACCACCTCTTCTAGGTTTTAAGATACAATCATCCCATCATTGGGAAGATCTGTGAGAAGCTAATTGAATCAACTAAAGTTAGAATGACTATTCAAATGAGCTTCATTGTGGTTTAGCCAAATTTGATTAGGTCTAGGTTAACAAAATCCAAATCTATGTGTCCCTTGAGAGGGACACCTATTGGATTGACAAATGTAATTTTATAGTCAATTTGATTAATGATAACCTTAGTGTAAGGCATATACATTCCATTAAGGGAGATGAAAAGGAAAATTTCAGATGCCTTCTTCCTTGATTTAGCTAATTTTGGTTGTATTGAAGTAAAAAAATCTAATACACCTTTCTCTTTTAAGGAAAAGCAACACTTTCAATATATTTCCTAGTGTGAGTCACATCTCAACTTTTGAGAATACTAAAGGAGAGTTTATATTTCTCTATCCCTCCTTGGTTTAGCTTTTTAGTCGGGTCTGAATAACCAAAACATATATCATCTAGTTTAGCTAGTTTGGTTGTGACAGGAGTACCAAAACCCAGCTCTTTTCTTAATTTATTATATAACAAAGTTTTGGATGGGTTTAATTCTCCACAATGAGTCACCTATGTACTATAGGAGATGCAAAAAGCTCTTAAACCTCTTATTCAACAGAGTGAGTCACACATTAACCCTCTAGAAATATTAGAGAAGCACTCATACTTCATATGATTATGCTTCAGAGTAGCTCGGAAGCTAAGTCTAGACCACCAAGACAAATAGTTGTTTTTGTAATCATCTCCACTTACAAGATTTTTTGAGAATTCAATTATGTTGCTTAAGAATAAAAGAGCCACTCAGGTGATCATCATCTAGTTAAACCAATTTTGGCTAGTCGTTTTAACAAAATCCAAAATGTGATCTCTCGAGTGAGTCATACAATTTCTAATAAAAGATATGTGAAGTGAATACATAATTCTACCTCGTAGCCATTTTTGGCTGGGTATTAGTAAGCAAAACTTTTAAAGTCCCTTTCTTCCTTGGGAGAGGAAGACCTTATCTATTCCCCAATGAGATCCTTATCACTTCCCCAAAGTAATTCATATACTTACCTTTAGGAGATATAAGAGGGGAGGTTATGATGACTTAAAAAGTTATAGTAGAGCTAGTTGGCCAAATCACATAAGTATTTGTGTTAAGTAATAATACAGTTAAAGAGTACCGTGTATTAATCCTATGAGGAACGTGTTGAGAATTATTTTGAAGGGTGAATCTCTAGTTTACTATACCTCTAAACCTAGTTTAATGTGATCACAGAAAATCCTACTTAAAAGTGTCAATAAAATATAACGAGTTTAGAAAATATAGAAAACAATGAAAAATAAATCTTGTTGTTCTTCAAGGTATGTGAAGCTCGCACCCCTTATGATTTAGGTAATGTGATGTTTCATGATTTTCTAAGTCTTTCACCTACATGATAGTTGTCAAAGGGGATAAAAAGTCCTCCTTATGCATATTCCTAGATCAAAGAAGGTAAGAATCTATGAAGTTGAAGTTTCTTCAATCCCCATGGAATCTAAAAAATTTATTTTGTTCCGCTTTTAGGTTGCAAATTCTGGATAAAATATGTCTTTTATGACCTTGATTTTGTGGTTAACTGTTTCATTCCTCAGCGCAACAGGAAAGAGTCATTGATCACAAAATATATTAACAACCTAATTGTTAAGATGAGGAGTAAATGAAACTATATGGTAAACGCAACAACGAAAAGCTCTATTTCCTTAGAAAAATGTACAGGGAAAAAATTCATTCAAGAAAACCCCAAAAACAGCATACCATGAATCCTAGAGGCACGAAGGGAAATTTAGTTGTGTATGTTGGAAAGATTGCAGGAAAAATATTCCATTGAAATCATCATTGCAAGTAAAACTAAAAAGTAAAAACTTACAAAATAATCCATTCTCTCTTTTACAATAGCCAACTCCTCTCTAATGCAATAAACCTCTCAAAATATGTAAGAAAGTACAAATTAAAAGGTAGAAAATACCCTTAGCACCTCAAACACAAGAGAAGAGGAGAATCCTAAGGACAAACTCTCCAAAATCCTCTTGTTTGCTCTCCAAATTCCTCTCATTTTGCTCTCCAAAATCCTCTCTTTTTGCCAACCTAATCCTAAACATTTTTTTGAAATAGAATATTAGATGGGTTACATTAAAGAATCGTAAGAAAATCTTATCACATAAGTTTTACTAGTGACCTTCCCTGTTTCATTTCTTTCAATTTTTCATGCCAATCTCATGTTTCCTTTCATGGTTTAGGTAATTTTTTTTCTTTTCACTTATGATGTTTTGAATACCTAGTTATTCTAAAGCAATAAATTTGAAAAAAATGATCGTTTAATGTCACTCATTCATGCTATTTTTCAATTAAAAATTAAGACAACACCAAACATGCTAACAAAAACAAACTGAAAAAGACACCAATATATTGTTGATTTAATAAATTACATCTTAGTTGAAAAAATAAGGAGCATAGTTCAAGGCATAACCTATATATGTCTGGGCACCATGACTCTAGGAACAATGTTAGGGCACTATTGAGTTGGTTGGTGCCACATCAGTGAACATCATTATGGTTGTAAATATTGACATTGTGATGTTGGATATGGTACCACAGTGCTGATGAAGTGACAAATATAATTTTAGCTTTTATAATGATGTTGGACTAGGCATTACAGTGCCATCGTGATGACCATTACTGACTGCACTCTAGGGCCCATGAAAATCACAATATAACGACTAACTTGATTTCAAGGTGCTCCAATAGTAAAAACTGTGAGCAAGAGAAAACACAAAATCTATCACATATATGACATATCAAAACAACCATGGTTCTATTAAGAAACCAAAAGAGATTATGTATTGCCAATAATTTATAAATGAGGAAGATGATGCATCCTTTCATCTAAATAGATAGAGAAATACAAAATAATAACAATAAAATATTAGGGTGTCGCGTATACCTTAAGCATCCCGCAACCATTCGCTTCCTATGACGACACAGTTTGTTGTTCCGCTCATCCATCTTGTCAGACTATGAACGTGAGGAGAACGTTGAAGCACTTTTCCCACCTCTCGTAGACTTTTCCACGCAAATGGGCCAACATATCTTGTTATCACTTGACACACTCAAGATAGGCCATGATAGAGTCCATTCCTCTAGGAGAACATTAATTTGACATGTTGTTCATGAAAGAAAATGATAAGGCTCTCCTTTCTGAAGAAAAATCATCTGGGAGCCTACCCTTGACTAAGTAGTTAATAAATTCTTGCTCTCAATCATGAATTTGGCTAACAAGGGTAGTAAAATCCTCATTGTGTGTCTCTAAAGGTAACATTACGAATAAATTTAAGAGAGTCGGCGATAGGATCTGTTGATCTTAGAAAAATACTGCCATGGGGTTCCCATTAGGACTAGTCAATTCTCTGGCAAAACGAGCTAAAGTGATTGCCTTCCCATTCATCGATCGTGAGATCCTAATAGGGGTCACATTGAGAATATGGCCAGTAAAGATAGAACTCTGTGGTGATAGCTTAAGAGTTTGGATTTTAACACATTATATCCACTCATTACTTGGCTTATCACGAGTTAAAAATCCCCATAAATTTTCCTCATGTTCATTTGAATGGAGGTCTCCAATCCTAGGATTAGTGCTACATGCTCCACCTCATTATTAGTTTGAGGCTCTACCAAACTATAGGGATAGCGAAGGATACCTTGCTCAGGAGATAAAAATACAAGGCTAGTCCTTACCTTAACACAAGGGATAATCCTGAAAGGGCCCTCCTTTAAAGAGGACGCACCATTAAAATATAATGCCCACTTTGAGGAGTCCAACTATAGTATACGCTTGTGCAAAAAGACATTGTTAACAAACAAGTTAGTTTGGTATAGGGTGAGTAACTAGGAAATCCTGTAAAGCCTGTTGTGACACAAATGTGATATATACCGGAGAAGTATGATGGCCCATTTGGCCAATTGTCATTCCAAGATGAGATGAGTCATCAAATACTGCAAGGGATTAACCCTTAGGATCAGATTGATGCGATGAGACAATATATAATGCTTTCATCTTTTGAACCATGAAAATCAACGCCAAGCTATGTTTTTTTAACAACTAATATCCCAATTCGATGTAGATAAGACACCAACTAAGATAATACAAGACATTCTTTTTTTTCTTATCATTGGCTTGAACCAATAATGCTCCAATTGACTCATCCAACACCATAATATAAAAAAAAAAGATACTTCATGGGTATGGGAGCTTTCAATATTAGAGGGCTTAAAAGAAAATACTTAATATCATCAAATGTCTTCTGCTCTATTACAGTGAAAATGATCATCCTTCTTAATCAGACCGTCATCTCCAAGAAAAGTTGGATATACACCTCCCAAGGAAAGCTATCGTGCCATGAAGAGAACACAATTACATTAGACCAATATTAGGATTGAGATATTTAAAAAATCATTATGTATGTTTTAGGCTGTTGCCATGTGAATATCCCCATTACTTTTAGGATATTTATAAATGAAGATATAATATGTAAAAGGTAGGGGTGTAAACGAGCCGAACACGAGCGAGGCTCGTTTATATTTCGAGCTCAAAAAGTGTGTTTATGTTCGACTCGTTTGTTTAACGAGTCGAACACGAGCTGTTCATGAACAAAGAGTTCTTTTAACAACCCTAATCATGTAGTCATAAGATATAAGACAATAAGGGTTTGAGCAAGATTTAAAAATTATTATTTATATTAAAACATCATTTGAATATAATTTAATAATTTTATTCTATTTTCTTAATCAATATTGTAATTGATTATAAATCTTTATAGCCTTGTAGTCAATTAGATTTTTTAAAATACTATATATATATATANCTTGATGAGTAGTATTTCAAGCCATAACGAGCCGAAAATGAGCAAACACATCTTAGTTCGTGTTCGGCTCGTTAACTTATCGAACGAAATTAACGAGCCGAACACGAACTTCTTAACGAGCCGAAAACGAGCCGAACACAAGCTATTCTTGAACAAAGAGCCGTTTTGACAGCCCCAACACAAAATTCCCGACAAAAAAAAAAAAAATCGGGATATTAGTACATTCGCTGTATTTTTATCGTTCTTCCTTCGTTGTATATCCCAAACCCTAGCAGTGTTTTCTTCGTGATTCCTGCTGCGAAGAACGCAGGTAAGGCCGCCAGCAGCAACCTTCGCCGTTGTAATCTCCGTACGCTGCCGCCACTACTACAACCATGGGTCGTATGCATAGCCGCGGGTAGCTGCTCATTTCTCATCTATCCCCAGATCGCTTTCCCCTTGCTAGCTGTACATTTAATTTATTTCATTCTTTCGATCTTGGCGAACAGTAAGGGCATTTCCTCTTCCGCTCTTCCTTATAAGAGAACTCCCCCAAGTTGGCTCAAAACCTCTTCTCAGGATGTGGAAGAAAACATTTGCAAGTTTGCGAAGAAGGGTTTGACGCCCTCTCAGATAGGTGTCATTCTTCGTGACTCGCATGGTATTGCGCAGGTGAAGAGCTTGACTGGAAGCAAGATTCTCAGGATTCTCAAAGCTCATGGTATAGACTTCTACATTTCTGTGGTTTTGTTTATGAGTTTAGGGCTCCCCATTGTTTTTTAGCCCTTGTTTACTGAGACTTTCTGTAGGTCTTGCACCTGAGATTCCGGAGGATCTGTATCATCTGATAAAAAAGGCTGTTGCTATCCGAAAGCACTTGGAAAGGAACAGGAAGGACAAGGACTCGAAGTTCCGGCTTATCCTTGTGGAGAGCAGGATCCATCGTTTGGCTCGTTACTACAAGAGAACGAAGAAGCTTCCACCCGTCTGGAAATAGTGAGTACATCGTGTTTAATGGTTTTCTTGTTCTTCCATCTTTATCTTCTGATTTAGCTTGTGTTGCAGACTATATTTTAAAGTCGTTCTGCTTTGTTATGGTAGTGGATCTTTGGCCATGAATGAATATTTTATTTTACTTGTTTCAATCTGTCTTTTGAGAAAATTTATGAGCTTGTATGACAATGGATTAGATTTAAGTTTGTCGGATTTAGTAAATTTCATAAATCTCGATTTAGTAAATCTTGGAGTGGGTTAAATCCCAATTGGTAATTGATTTAATAAGTTCAATTAAATCCTATCAAACAATTTGACAACTTTTTTCAGGAATTAAAAAGTTTTGTTGTTTGTTAGGAAAAAAACATAATTGAACTTTGATTATCATGATAAAATATTGTTAAACTAATTACTTATTAAGTAATAATTTAATATTAATCATTAATTATATTAATTAAGAATTACTTGAAATTTTATTAAATAATTTAAATTTTAGAATATATTTTTATTCAATACTTAACTATTAAATAATTACATATAAATTTATCTAATTGTAATTAAATCTATAATATATGGAATAATTATTAGTTATTAATTTCTAACATTTATAAAACTAACTTAAATAAAAAATAAATTAAAACAAAAGAACTCTTTCCTTCCTCTCTTTGCTCCTATGTAATATTGACACATCTAAAAATGTGTTGTACTCATGTTAGACATTGACACTATCATACACGCCGGGAAAGCTTCTCCGACACTACAAAATATATTTCTGAATTTTTTTAGGCCTAAACACGTCCCGGTCACACCTCAACACCGCATTAGATGTGAGCTTAACACAATGTTGAGAAAATGGGACACGAGAATTAGAAAATTATAAATATATGTATAGTCTTAATTATACCTCATATTTGAAACCGCCCCGTCTCTCATCTTGTTGAAGTTCTCTCTAGCATTCGTCAAAATCGAGCATAGACGATGCGTCAAATATTCATCGAAGCTGAGCATTAATAATTCTCTCTTTGTAATCATGTGATTTTTAAATTTTAGTAGATAAGTTGGATTATAAGTTGAATGAATTTTTTTGAAACATAATATATTTATTTTAAAATGTAATTTTCATTAGCATTTGGTTTTATAATATAAATTAAATTTATGAAGTTAAATTTTATTCTTGTATAATTTGTGTTGTGATGCTTTTAATAAAGAATAATGAAAAAATATATATTTTATATGAATAATTAATATAATATAAAAATGTGTCCATGACGTGTTGTGTTTTGTTTTTTTTCAATTATGTAGTGTCCCCGTATCATGTCGTGTACATGTGCTCTTTTCTGTGTCCGTACTTCATAGCTCTGCTCGAAACTCTCTCCTATATCCTCCTCCTATCCATGTTTCTCCCAAACTTTCCCTCTACCCAAAACCTCACTTATGCCCCTCCCCCCTCTCCCTCCTGGTTTCACGCAAAACCACTGCCTTTGTGATCAAATCCTCATGATACATTTGCGATTAGACTTAACTGGGAAGGCAACAATGAGATTGCAACGTATAGAGACCTGAAACTCCCATCTTTTTCCTTCTGTTTTGCTTTAACCCGAAACCATGAATGTAACTTCATATCTTCCTTTCCTTGCAAAATGCCCATCCCAGATTTACTAAATTCGTTGATGCATAGGATTTAGTAAATCCGGGATTTACAACTGAAATCTTTGAAATATGGATTTATCAAATCCATGGCTTTATTTTGTCTAAATTGACCATCTAGCAAGGTTAGGTTAAATCTAGGTTAAATTCTGCTCTAAATCCGTTACCAGACAACTACTTTATTTATACGAATGTTGGACATTAGTTTGTTGCTAAAAGTTTAAATTATTTTTATTTGATCCTTTTACGGGTTTTATGACGATTTCTGAGATTTAAGTTAAATACTTTAAATTTGTGTTTTGTAAAACTTGAAATGGTTAAATCCTAGGAACTGTTTGACATTGGATTTATTAAATCAAATTAAATTTTGTAAAACCGTCTAACAACTTCTGCCAAGATTTAAAAGTCAATTATGTTTGTTGGAATGCATAAATAAAATTAAAATTTGATTATTTCATTATTATGATAGAAATTAATTACTTTCAGCCTATGAAAATTAATCCATAACTTTATTTTGTCCAAATTGACCGTCTAGCAAGGTTTAGGTTAAATCCTGCTCTAAATCAGTTACCAAACAATCCCTATATTTATACGACTGTTGGACATTACTTTGTTGCTAAAAGTTTAAATTATTTTTATTTTCATCCTTCTGTGGGTTCTATGTCAACTTCTGTGATTTAAGTTATTAGTATTTACTAAATGCTGTAAATTTGAATTTTGTAAATCTTGAAATGGTTAGATCCTAAGCATGTTTGGCATTGGATTTAATAAATCCAATTAAATTCTATAAAATTGTTTAGCAACTACTACCAAGATTTAAAAGTCTATTATGTTTGTTAAAATGCATAAATAAAATTACAATTTGATTATTTCATTATCATGATAGAAATTAATTATATTCTAGCCTATGAAAATATTAAAATTTTACTCTAAATTTTAATATTTAATAATGAATAGCATGTTAGCTCATAAATTGTTTATTAAGTATATTTTTAAGATAATTACTCATAAGGTTAAATTATTAACAATATTTATGTTATTTATTTTAAAGATTTAAATATGTTAGTTGAAAACTTGAAATATAAATTTAATATTACATATCAATGATATAATTATTAAGTTAAATTAAATTAAATTAAATTAAATTTTTATCTTTAATTATGCTGATCAATATTTAGTTATTCGCTAAGCTAATTGATCATTAATAAGAATTTTGGTAAGTTAGTTATTTATTATATTAATTGGTAATGACTTAGAATGTCATTAAATCAATTAGTTTTTTATATATAATTTAATTTTATTAATTTATTTTAAAATATTTATTTATCATAGATAATATATTATTTAGTTATTAATTTGTAATTAATTAAATTAATTAAAATTAATAAAAACCTAAACCTATCGATTTTTTTCCCACTCGCCTGAAACCCTTTCCCTGCCCCCTTTCTTATTTTACCTTCCCCTTCCCCTTCCCCTTCTTCTCTCTTCATCCAAAGTCTTGCAATATAGTCGCAGTTAGAGCTAGTTGGACTGACAAAGACGGGATCATGGCATACAAAGACCACCGAAACTCCCATATTTCTACTTTTGCGCTGATCCTACCTGAAGCCATAGAGGAAGGTAATTGTGCTCTTTCTCCCCCTTCTTCTCACCCCCTGCTGCTCTTTGGCTACCTCCTTACGAACTTGCTCTTCATGCATGCGTACTCGGATTTACTAAATCAACCGAATAGTAGGATTTACTAAATCTGAAATTTGCCTTCAAAATCAGCAAAATATGAATTTAGTAAATCCTGAGTTATAAGTTGTCCAATATAACCGTCTAGGAGGATCTAAGCTAAATCTTACTTGAATCCTCTCTGAAATCCGATACCAGGCAGCCCCATAAAGTCTTATTTCCCTGTTTTACCTAAGATTTTAGTTTGACTTCTTTATGACATGAATATTTTGATCAACTTGTCAATGTTATTTGACATTTGCATATGGATCCATCAGGTTGGAAACTAGTATCAAATTTGTTTGTCTCGGAAACTCCTAGGTCTTGAAAACCTTCCTTAGCTTTCTTGCAACTGTTATGCAGGGCTTGCAACTTTTTTTTTGTTGGTTTTATGAAATATTGTGGATGGCGTTTTACTAAGTTTGCTTTTTGTATTAGTTTTACCCACGATATATAGTGTAGTCTATTGCCTTTATATTAGTTTTATAGTCATGTTATTATTTAGGTTATTGGCATATATTTTTCTTTACTTATATTATCCTAATGCACCTAAATCCGGTCTTCTCCTCAATAAGTGTTATTTTTCATTTATTTAAGTTTAATCATGTTTCATGCTGTTCTCCTTGTTTCTACCATATTATATCCAACTTAGTGTTCCCATTTTTGTCACATTGAACTTTTTTCATTGCTAACCTTTCCGCTGAAAAACTCTTGAATCCATGCAACATGGTTGATCGGAATGCCATTTAGGAAAGAAGCATATGTTTAAATTTTTATAATATTTACTTACCACATTGTGCTCAAAGGCGTTTATTTTCCTGTAATAGATCAAACATGATTAAATATTTTAGACACTTTTTTTGTTCATTGTTATTGTGCTGTTATGGATATTCAATAAAATTGCTAGTATTCTTGTTGTGGATCAGGTTAGCATTATGCATTGTAACGGCAATAACAAGAACCAACCACACAAGGATAGATAAATCATACCTTAATTAGATAAGATAAAGTTGCTTACCATATAATGAAGGATTTTTAACAAAAATAAATCGAAGCACGTTGGTGGATTTTGAAATTGATGTCTATTCAATAAATTTTCCATTGCCATTTCAATTTGAATTCAATGAATTCTAAGCTTGATTTTCCTATTACCATAAATTAGATTTCTCAATTATTCTTTGATTTGAGTATTTTTTTAATTTTTTTTCTTTTCATTAATGTTCTTTTATTTGTCAACATTTCAAATAATGGATGTTACCATGTTATCATAATGTTTTCTATGATAAATACCTCAAGACGTATTTGCTTTTTTTCAAAGCCTTTATCATATACAATAGACTATTATTTTTTTTTTTTGCCATTGAAATAATTATATGCTTTGTAATGCTCTTTATTTTCCTATTGATGGAGAGGTGGTTGCGATTTTTTAGCTATAGTAATAATTTATTGCATCAAGTGCATGGGGTGGTTTTGCTTTGCATTGAAGTGTGGTTCATATCCAAAATGATGGAATGAGATGTCTTAATGTTGGGATGATGAGAGTTATCTGAGAGTCAGCAGAAGAAAGCTTGGATTACTATTGATTGATTATTGCAGATAGAGACCAAGTGGAGGTGGGGATTATAAATTGTTGAATCGGCTTAAGTGGAACAAGAGTAGAGTGAAATAAGTGACAAGAAGGATATGATAAGCTACACAAGGTGCACCTATAATGATTCGCAAATTAAACCAACTTTCAAGTTTGCATATGAAATGCACAATTAGTTGATAAGCAAGACAATTTTTCTTATATTTTTTATTCCATCAATATTTATAGTACATTGACATCTTAAAATTCAAGATGCAAAAGCTAAAAATATTAAATTTATATTAATTATCCATGAACAAAGTGCGTATCATCCAAATTTGAATAAAATTGTCATGTATTTGGTAATGCCTAGTTGTTTCGTGAAGTTTTGGATAATTTATAACCTCCATGTTTTTGAATTGTACAAGGGGCCAACCATATGTTGAGGGATCTTGATCAACTTTACCACAAAAAAAATTCATGACATCAATTTGCTTTAATTACAAATAACTTGAAACTAATTCATATATCATTCAGTTAGTTTTCAGCAAACTCTCAAACGACCTAACAACTTTGAAAATAAAAATAATCATAAAAAAAAACTAACTTATAAATTTAAAGAATACAATCATTATTTGAAAAAAAGGGTGACACTAGATGAACCTATGATGATTCTCACATGTTTGAACCGGCTTAAGTAGAACAAGAGTAGATTGAAATAAGTGATAGAAAGGATATGATAAGCTACACAAGATGCACTTATAATGATTCTCAAATTAAGCCAATTTAGAAGGTTGCTTATGAAAATACACAATTATTTGATAAGCAAGACAATTTTTCTTATATTTTTTTTATTACATCATTATTTATAGTACAATGCCATCTTTAAATTCAAAATACAAAAGCTAATAATATCAAATTTATAGTGATTATGCATGAATAAAGTGTTCATCTTCCAAATTTGAATAAAATTGTCATATAAAGAAGTTGGCAATGCAACTTTTAACTTATTCATATATCGTTCAATTAGCTTTCAAGAAACTCTTAACCGACCTAACTACGAAAATAAAATAAACAAAAAAAAAACTAACTTATAAAATTCAAGAGTACACGAGATGCACCTATAATGATACTCTAATTGTTAAATCGGCTTAAAGTTGAAGAAGAGTAGACTGAAATAAGTGATAGGGAGGATATGATAAGCTACACTAATGCACCTATAATGATTCTCAAATTAAGCCAATTTTCAAGTTTGCTTATGACAATACGCAATTTTTTGATAAGCAAGGCAATTTTTTTAATATATTTTTTATTCCATTAATATTTTTAGTACAATGCCATCTTCAAATTCAAAATACAAAAGCTAAATATATCAAATTTATCTCGATTATTCGTGAATAAAGTGTGTATCTTCCAAATTTGAATAAAATTGTCATATAAAAAGGTTGTAAATGCCTGGTTGCTTCATGAAGCCTTGGATAATTTGTAGCCTTCATGAATTTGAATGTGTAAGGGGCCAACCCTATGTTGAGGGATCTCAATCAATTTTACCACAAAAAATTCATAAAATCAATTTGCTTTTAATGTCAAATAACTTTCAGCTAGTGCATATATCATTCAATTAGCTTTCAGCAAACTCTTAACCGACCTAACTTTTAAAATAAAAATAAAAAGAAAACTAACTTTTAAAATTAAAGAATACAATCTTTATTTGAAATAAAGGCAAGTTCAAGATGATCAGTAAGAGTTAAAATTTTCTCAATATGATGCATACCTGCTTTAAGAACACCTTTGAGGCACACACCTTGAGGCGCGCCATCAATTCGGGTACACAAAAATATCTCAAAGCTTGAGCTTTACCGTCACCAGTGGAATTTTTGTAGTTATTGGGGGATTGGATAAACTCTTAACTTTTCATCTAATAAAACATTTTTTTTCCTGTAATTGCCTGTTTGGTATATTGCTTGATTAGTTGAATTTCATGCTATTGGATTAACATTACATAAATTTTGTGGAACAAACCATAGATATATTTTGTCTCATATATGCTAATTTCACAAATAGAACATAATGTGCTTGTCTTCAATGTTATTAATATTAACAGAGTCATCATTTTAACCCAAAAAAAAAAAAAAAACTGCTTAAATAGGAATTTTTAACTTGTTTTTTATTTCAACTTTAGTATGGTCTTGCACGGACATGATGTATTGTTTTATTTTCTTTGTTTTTGTGGTCATTTGAAGAAAATTTGAGGCACTTGGTTTAGCAAGACAACTTTGTTACTATGTTATCTTCTTGGAATTGCCTTGAGAAAATTAACTGAAGGTTATTCTTTAGACGACTACAGTCTTCCTGATTAAATCTTTCCAGGGCCTTTCATTTTTTTTTTCTGCTTGATGCTCAATTAAAATGGGGGTGTTTCAAAGAACTTCTAGAAGAAAAAATATATTAAGTGAAATATAACATTTAAAATATCAACATAATCACGATCAGATAATTTTAGCAGTTATTAGTTACAATGATAAAATGTTGCAAATAAAAATCATCACATTAAGATAGATGTGTACTACAACTATTTTGCTTGACCTGGTGATTGCACTAAAGTAAATACAAGAAGCGAACATTTAACACATCAAAAAAGGTCATGCACTAAAATGTTAGGGATAGTGCAATAAAATAAATATTAGACGTTCAATACACTGATGGTATGGATAATAGAGCTGTAGTGAGTTATTTAAAGTAGTAAGATGAACCATACACTAAAGCATGTTAGGATTTATAATGGTTTGAATTTTTAAGCTATGTTTATTAAAGCCCCCATTTGGGAATTTCATTAATCAAATGTCAATTGTGTAGGCAAAAGTTTTCCTCCATTTTTAGCATAAAGAACAACTAACCTTTCTGTCGGCTCAATGTCAATCTTATAGGTGCTCTTGTCCATAGGATAATGATAAACCTATAAGATCTGTTTCACTCATCTTGGCTAAGGAATCATCTCTAGAAAAAATATAAATATAAGAAACACCACTAGCATGGGGCGTACTAGTAAAAATAAAAAATTTATTTATACGTAAAAGCTGAAAAGAGATTTATATTTATGTGCTTAGTTATGTTAATTGTTTTAAATAATAAAATATGAAAAAGAAGATTTAAAATTATTCTTGTTATAATGACAGAGATTCAGAGAAACTAAGCTTCAATCAGGCCAATTTGTATAATATTCCTTCAAGGACAACCTTATCAGTGATCCCTACTACAGGCTCAAGATTAATCTACAGGGTTTTGTTCGCCCAATTAAGCCAAAGAACTCTCTCAAGAACAGATATGAGTGTAAGAAATGAATATTAAACTCTCTAGCAAGAGGTATGCAAGTAAAAATTGAAATTTGACATTGAAATAGAATTTGAAAATAGATTTATATATTTTGAAATAACTGAAATGTTTGGTAAGGATTGATACACAACTATCATTTATCAAAATAAACTCTTAATGATCAATTTTTCTTTAAAAAAATGTGAAAACGGATTGTGCAATGTAAGCTTTGTCAAATTTGATTAGCAGTGTGGTTTATTTAGCAATACTGTCCAGTTTTTTTTAACGACAAAAGACGTTTTAAGGCATTTAGTATTACAGTTGTGATAAAAGTTTAAATGTATGGAAACAATAACTTCGGCTTAGATTGCTTGCCAAAGATTACTTTCATGAAATTTAATTGTTTATGTAATAAATAAATAAAATCTAGTTTTTTTTTTATATTTATTAGTCATAATATTATTATTATGAAATTTATTATAGCACTAATTTCAATCAGATAGTTGTTGTGCCATAGCAGTATTTTATGAAACAATTACAACTTTAATTGCATTTAAGATGATAATTTTATTAATTCATCATCCAATTTCCTCTCTATTTCCTGCATAACAAAGCCATGTCAAATTGAGCCTTTGTATTAGTACAATGCAAATAACCGATTTTATGAACTATTAATATTAGAGTCATCATAATATATGTTTTTTTTTACGATAAAAAGGTAAGAAATCGGCAAAGAAATAATTAGGGCAAAAATTTCATTGATATTAATGTTTAATTGCACGAGCATAATGTTCATGTTTATGTTATTACATTAAAAATTTAAGATACATCCAAGTTAATAAAAGTACTTAGTTGAGTTGAGGCATCTACATCTGGTTCAAAAGCATGTTATATTACATTTTTACGAATTCAATATATAACATTCTTGAAAAGAGTATGAGTTCCTTGTTGGACGTGTGTATGGAAAAAATTGATTCATCATCTTCCATGCATTTTAAAGTGGGAAAGGCCGGTAGATCGTCACCTATAAATCTTGTTGAACATTGTGAAAAATGACTCGTTCAAGGATACGAGTATATGCTATTTGCTAACTCCAATGCTTGAGCAGAATCAATTGGAATGAAGAATCAAATTTTGCTATTGGTATTGAAGATTTTTTGGTAATAACTAAATATAATATTTAGGGATGGGAGAGATTAAATCAAGAAATTGATACTAAAGTAAAAAAAAACAAAAAAACTCTCAAGCTTGAATAAAGATATAAGCTTGTCTTGCTTTATTTTTCGGTTAGTGCAAATTCTCTCTCCTAAGGACAACAAGGTGTAGTAATATTGAAGAATCTTTCTATTTTTAATGTTGAAATTCTAGAATAGTTTAAGATAGAATAACTTAAAGATAGTTTACCCTTTGATAAATTGGAAGCTTACCTAACGTTCATTAATAAAGTGTTGATTAGAGAAGGTGAACTTTAGTAAGCTTAAAAATGTGGTATGATTGAACAAAAATATAGATTTTTGGAAGCAGGAAGATATGCATCGAGGCCACAGTTTTTTGGTAAATAAATCAAAGAAACATGAAAAAAAAAATGACAACTATTGGGATGAATAAAAAATGTTTGCTAGATTCTTATAATTAAAACCTCTAAGATTTGAAATAAATAAATACTGTTGGAATCTATTTTGTATCTAAATCAAATGAATCAAATTTTTTGATACATTCAAGTCTATGTAAAAAGTTGATTGATTTATGGGGGCGGCCGCGGGGACAAGAATTTAGAGAAAATGGTGGGCATGTGGTAAATTCACTGTCAAGCTTAGGAAATTGTGGCTACAACATACAAAATAACATAGACAATAGTGTGCAATGATACATAGGATTTACAAAAATTGTGTAAACCTAGCTCTTTCTACAACCATCTATTTATAGATGAGGAGCAGAGTACTAAAGGATGAGAAGAGTGTAGCCTAAGTACAGATTTTTTCTCAAATTAGTGGTTGGTTGTCGAAGTTGAGAAAGTCATTTGCGGTGATAGTGGCCGAGTAGCTCCATGATCATGGGTGATAGTTTGAGCTGAGTTGGTTTGGTTAGTCGTTTGATAGCTTTGTGCGAGTTATTCATGAGCTTCATAGCTGTTCTCCTCATAGTCATCTGATTAATCTTTTTAGACTCTGGCTAGTGGATGTCTTGAATTCGGCAAAGTGAGTGCTCTTAAGACGAGACCTGGCGAGTTTGTCATGAGCTTGGCTTGGAGATCTTATTCTCGACCTGAATTGGTGATTACCTCTTTTGTTCTTCATTTGGGTGGGTTTGCCCTTCAGAACCCTTCGGATGTACACGTATTATTGCATGATCAACCTGTGTTATGGTTATATGTTTTTTGCTCTAGGATCATTATCTGTAAATGTAAGCATTACATAAATGTGCCTCAATTTTATTTAATTTTGGAATAAAAAAATTATTATAAATACTATTGAATGAGAGCAAATAATCAAACAGACAATAGCAAACATATATAGATCTCTTTGGGATGAAATTTAGTCATAAACAAATATTTAATTCCTTAATGTTTAGCATTTTTAAAATTAAACCTATTTTTATATCTAAAGCATTTTACTGGTTGAGAAATCATCAACCAGTTAATTTCATAGCTGAAATTAGTAAAAGCCAAATGACAGCAGGAGATTAATTTGATTACTCTCTCTCTCTCTCTCTCTCTTTCTTTTTTTTTTTTGGTAATTCCTTGGTTTCCATACATCCACATGACGAGGGCCTCGTTTACATTTCCAATATTTTGTCTTAAACATGAACACATATTTCCGCTCTCTATTTTAATTGGCTGAAAGCTTCTAGAAAAGGTTTTCTTATGTTGTCTGAGACGAAGACATTAGATAAAAAGAATACTTTAAACTATCTAGATCAATAAATTTTGTCATTACCTCTCCAAAACTTGTATTCCTCACACATGTTTATACTCACATGGGCGATCAGTGCATTAATCATTCTTTCCATAATACATAATGAACAAGTTGGTAATTTCATTTCCTAAAAGTGCCTAAACCACTTCATTCAGGTCTTTTGAGCTTTTCTTTGGCATAGTTCTCTTTGGAGCAGTGCATTAAAGCAAGTTAGTTTTATTAAAATTCAAAAGCTGCTTATTCCAGTAAAAACTATATTAAAGTCTCGTTTTCATGTTATATTGTTTAAAACCACTTAAATAACTAAGGTCTATTAGGCTTTGACAATTGGCAGTATATTAGTTTATCTTCTTTTTATGCATCTTGATAATTGTCTTCTAGCTCTTTCTTTTGAGCTCGTTTTTTTTTTCTAGAGGACAATTGGTAGTAATATAATCTGCCTGACAATTGATATCTTCGTTTGTGCGTTCAAGAAAAATATTGTGGGGGTGTAAAAAGTTGATTGCTTTCTTGAATACAGGAGGAAGGAAGCTTATATGGTTCTTTGCCTTTACTGTTAGCGGAGGTGGTTAATAAAAATCTAAGGGTAAACTTGAGAAGATTTTAGCAATGAATACATGGAATGCAATTTTAGTAGTAGTGGCTCTCGTGACAGAAATGCAACTTTGGATTATCAAATTATTAAAAAGTGTTAACGCTTTAGATATCTCGGGTCTATTGTTCAAAGTGATAGTGATATAGATGGGGATGTTATTAGTAGAATTCAGGTTGGTTGGTTGAAGTGGAGAAATGCTTCGGGTCTTTTGTGTGATAGAAAAGTACTCCTTATGCTAAAAGGAAAATTTTATAAGATGGTGGCGAGACTTGCAATGCTCTATGGCGCTGAATGTTGGCCTTTAAAAGAGAAGCATAAAACTAAGTTAAGTGTTGCCGCGATGAGAATGATTAGGCGGATGAGTGGCTTTACACTTAGAGACGAAATGCGAAATGAATATATCTGTGATATGGTTGTTGTAGCTTTAGCAAAATTAGAGAGAGTCGTCTTAGATGATTTGGTCATATTAAATGTCAACCATCTAATGATCTGATTAGGAGGTGGCTATTTTAGATTCGACTTATGCTAAGAAAGGTAGGGTAAACCTAGGAAGACTTGGGCATGTTGTATAAAAAATGTTCTTAATTTATTAAAGTTAAATGAATATATGACACTAAATAGGACGCAATATAGAAAAAGGATTCATGTAGACGACTCCACTTAGTGGGATAAAGGTTTTGTTGTTGTTGTTGAACTTGAGAAGATGTAGGTCTGAGAATTCAATTCGATAGAAGTTCTTATATGCTTTTTATGTGCTTTATCATATTTGCCTTACCTACCTCATGCACTTTCACACTATTGTCCATTCCTCCCCCGGTTAACTATTCTTTTTTATTGTTTAACTAGAATTCCCTGTTATTACACTCCACATCTTTGGTGTCTTAAATTTTGTTCTTTTTTTTTATTTGGGAAAGTTGTGTAAGTAGCAGCACACGTCTTACATATTTACATATCTCACACCTGAACTTCAAATTTACATACACAGCGTTTTGATGCTTTAAACTCATGCATGAAAATGTATCTTTGACTTTCAAAAAGTGGTAATAGTGCTATTTTTTATTTGATATTAAATATTTGGGTGCTGTGTGTAAATATGAAAGTTTGGGTGTGAGATATGTAAATACATAAGAACTGTATTGGCTGTAAATGTCATTTTTTATTTGATATTAAATATTTGGGTGCTGTGTGTAAATATGAAAGTTTGGGTGTGAGATATGTAAATACATAAGAACTGTATTGGCTGTAAATGTCACTTTTTGTTTTACTGCATTCATTATTTTATTTCTAACAGTTGCAATTTGTATGTGACTTTGTGTGCTTAACTTTATACATAATTTTTTCACCAACTCTGACATCATACACCAAATTCATCTGTGAGGATTTTGGACTCTACAAACAATCGAAAAAAAATCTCTCAATCATTTTAATTTCACACAAGAAATGGTTCTAAATAAACTCATCATTTTTAATATACTTTTCATCTCCAAGCTATTAAATGGGCAATTGTTTGTTTTTGGAACTTTCTCCTTGAATACATTTCTTATCTCTCTCTTTCTCTCTCTCCATAGTCTTTATGTTTGAGGTTATGTAAACACTTTTAATCCTTGAGAGTTCAACAGAATATTTGATGATGTGAAAAATAAGCAACTCTGAAAATTTTTTTGTATGCTTGACCTGCTGTGGGATTGTTAGAGGATCCTCTCCAATTAGGGCTATGAATTTAGCTTAAAAATCGTTGATAGCTCGAAAATTGATTCAAATTTTGGTGCGGATCGAAATAAACAAGCTGAGCTATGAGCCAAAATTTTTTATCGAATTTTTTTTCGAGCCGATTTTGAGCCAACCCTTGCCCAGCTCGAAATAAGATTCTTAATAGCCCTATCTCCAACTGGGAGACCCAGACTCAAAGAATGAACTAATCACAAATCTTTAACATATTTGTTAATAGGGCTCATTTTATATATGTTTATATATAACACACACACGGACAACTTATTTTAGTTGTGCAGTATGTTTGTGTACAATACTTTTACTAGTTCAAATCTCAGGCTTTATTTGGCTTTTGTTTAATGCCATTAACTGTGCTTCTAAGAGTTTATACGGTAAAATTTCTCTGGGTTGTATGGTTTTCTTAATCATGCCATGCTAGTGTAGGGATGGTGCTTGGTTTTTCTTGGGTAACGTCACAAAATTTTGAATTTATAGTACATTTTAAAAACAATTGATTTGATATATTCTCGGATATTATTCTTTTCATATCATTCGATATAACAATCATTTTTTTTTTCACACTAATTTTGTTTTTCATAGGTAATAAAATATTAATGTGTAAATTGATTTGTTCAATATTAAGCGCATTTTTCTTTAAAGGCCGATCATACTTCATAACACTCATATTTTGCTTTATGTGCAGCGAGTCTACAACGGCCAGCACTCTTGTGGCTTGAGTTTTTTACAGTTACTTCTCAGTGGCAAGTGCTTTTATGGCTTAGGAACCAATTTAATGTTTTGTCTGTTTTCTGTGGCACAATCAAACGATGAGCTTTCTTTTATAACTTCATTTCCCTTTCCAACCCATTAATATGGTTACTGCTTTTAAACTTTAATTCGCCCCGCCCGAATACTTCACCATGTACTGTATTTTAGCAGGATATATTTGCATGAACAGTATATTATTATTTTCATGCCATTTTTTTTTCCTTCTTTTTTGGTCCTCTTTCTTGGTTGATGTTAGTTTTTTGGAAGAATTTAGAAAAAAAAACTATATACCTCCATAGCTACAATTAGATATGTCTGTGATATCAGATCATACCCGTTTTCACAAATGGAGACTTAAATATATTCTTTTGAATGAGCTTAGCATCACTTCATTCTGAAACAGGAAAAAATATTACATCTGGACTCCAAATGCATCCGGAGTTCAATTGTGTGACGCCACTTGTCAAGTGGGCCCCACGATTTTTAACATTGGCTAATGTCAGTGTATTGTGGTGGGGCTCACTTGACACGTGGTGTCCCATCGTTGGACTTCGGATGCATCCGGAAGTCTGGATGTAATATTTTCTCGTGAAACAGAGGTTAGTGAGCCTATATACACTTTTTTGTATTTAGAGATCATGTCCTAATAGAGGTTGATTACATTTCATATTCAAGGTACATGGTCGTGTTTTTGGAGCTTTATTTATCGACTGTTAACGCTAGCCTAATTATACGCTCTTACTTTTATTACCTATTACAACATGAGGGATCATTTATTTATATGATGAATTATAAGTTGTAAATGTGTAAATGATGGATACGGTGCTTTACCCGTAGACGCTTCTCCAGCTCTCGCAAGAATTGTATGGGAGTTGTCCTCGGAGGGACTTCCCGAATGACCGTACCGGGGAATTCTACCGTACTCCGTGCAGCTATGGTTATTGATCCTGCGGAGCCTACCCAAAGGTTCAGGCCGGATTGTAGGAAGTGGGTGATATGTTTTTGTAGCGAAATTATCTGCAAATCTCGAGTGTGTTACACCTTTTATAGACGGTATACTTTGTCAAAATCTTGAAGATATATCTGCATAAAAGTAAATGTAGTAAATCTACTTATTTTGAGTTCATGAAAGGAGCAATGCATTAACTTTATTCGAAAGCAAATCATAGGCTTAAAGTAAATTATCTTACAGGGCTAAATATTTATATCTTTAAAAAGTCTAGAAAGATATCATTATTTCTGGCCAATCATATTATGATGCACCCTTGAAAAGGTTAAAAGCAATTAAACTCTATGGATGGATTCTGTTTAGAACAAACCAAACCCCAAGTATATATATGAGTAAAAGCATTACATATTTAACTACTTGTAATTGTGCACTGCCAGGCATTTTGTCTTCTTTGTTTCGAAAAATTATTCCATACGGATCGGACACCGCATGCAGCTTGCATGCGGTGTCCGATTCGGACCGTAAATCAGTCCTGATGTATTTCGGTGGGCCCCGCCTGAAATTTTTTATTTTTTCTTTTTAAAAATGGAAATAATTCTGACCGTAGATCACCGTGATCTACGGCAAGGATCGAACACCGTATGCAGAGATGCATGCGGTGTCCGTACGCAATAATTACTACTTCGTTTCATCCAACATTGAAGCAGAACTTTCTTATGTTTGAAATGTAAATCATGAAGGCAAATGTATAAAGAAGCATCCAAGAACATGAACATGATTTTTATTATAAAGTTTGTCTAACTTTGTAAATCAATATGTTAAGCAGAAATTTAATAGTTTAAGCAACTATAAATACTTGAAAATAATATTTATCTTAGTGCTTATAACCATAGCTAAAAAGCATGCTATTCTTTCATTACATCACATGTCCAAGTGATAAAATGTGTAACCTGACTACAACATGGTTCCAATTTTTAAGAGCATGAATGGGAGAAAACACCCCAAAGAAAAGGATGTATTATCTCAAAAGATACAAATAGGCCAACTAATATTTAAAAATAAAATCATGTTATGCATTTATTTTCTAAGAATTTCATATAAGAATAAAAATTATTATCTCTATTGATGAACTCTTCAGCAGTTTAAAAAAACACATGAATTAAGGTATATTTATTTTTTTTTTTTTCTATGAACATCATTTTATGATATTTTTTTTTTTTTTGAGATTTGAGTTCTCCATAGAATTATGCTTAGATTGTTAATTACATAATTGGGTGTTAAACCTTAAGAAACTTCTTAATTAAGTCATGACATGTATTTTAAGATACTCAATATAATTATTTATGCATTAAAGATTTTCATATGAGGAGTGAACCAACATAAAATAGTATATTGAGTGGAGCCCAAAGAAGAATAGAATGTGTGTATACAAGCTTGAACATTTTGGATGCCCAAAAATATTAAAATACAATTATGTTTAAGTTCAAGTAGTTCAAATTATTAAATATAAGACTTATAGTCTTTTATTTAAAAATGAAATAATTGTTAGAAAATAGCCTTGAGTAATTGCTTATAATATCCTAGTTTAAAATATGAGTGTTGTAACTAGATCTATTGCAAGGATTTAGTATAAAATTAGGGTATGACCCTCTACCTAAATCAATAGCAAATAACTTCAAACCGCAATGAAGCTAAGAAAATTTTATATTGGTTTTATAATCTTTTTTAAATGGGACAACCAAACTTGCTAACCTATCAATTTATTACAAAACTATGCGAACAGATATTGTAAGTCTAACTACACCTAAAGTCTAAGATGTTTTGAGAAATGTTAATCATAACATCTAGTATATGATAAATTATTCATTATTCAACTAATTAAAGTGTTTACTTTAGTTAAAATTTTTAAGAAAATTTTTAATTAAGAACCGAGGATAATTTTAGTTTACTTCATAAATAATTTAAAAAATTAAAGTATGATTCATAGTTTTAAAGAGGTGTAATGGTCTTAAAGTTATAACAAACCTAGGGATGAGCATTATTGGCCCCTAGATAGATCATATCATCCCAAGTTTCTAATGATACATACCCCTCATGGCACATTAAAATACTTAAAAGAACTTATTTATAGAGATTAAAGGTCCAACAAAATAAGCTTTAAATCAAATAGGCCATTATATAAAGGAGTTAGATTTTTAAGCATCAATTAGAGAACCAGGGTCTAGGATAACAATGAGTCATGAATCAAGAATCAATTAGCTCAATAAACAAGTAGGCTACTAATAAATTATGCATCAACTAGAAAATACTAGCAATTGAAGGTTAAATGATCCATGTATAACTCGGATTAAATAAGTCTATACAAAAGAGGACCATTGCTTCAAGGGTTCTCCAGACTATTTAAAGTTAGTTAGGGTAATTTAGTGGTGACTTAGGGCTACAACAATTGTTCATACTAGAGCTAATTAAGTGATATTGAGAGCACCTATGTTCTAGGTTGATTAAACGTGATTTAAATCAAATCCCTAAGGTCGAGTTACTTCGGGTACAACTAAGGTAAGGGTTCAATATGTGTTTCAAATTTTTTTTCTTATAAATAAATTCTTATTATGGAAAAGGATTAAAATGAAGTATCAGGAGTATTTATATGTATTTGCACAACTAAACTGTCCCCAAACTTTTGGCATGTGTTCTTCAAGTATAAGAAAACTCCTAGAATTGTTTCATATTTTTTTATAATTAATTTGAGCCCTTTATGAATTTTAAAAAATAAGGAATTTATATGAGTCCAATTTTATTTTTGAAAATTATGACAATATATAATGTATTTTCAAACAAGTAATTTAATGCAATTTATTTATTTTCTTAATTTAAAATGGATTTTCAAATTTTTCTAAATATAATAAATACATTTTTTTTCCTTATTAAAGTTAACTACATTTTCGTTTTCACCTATCAATGATGAAAGTATACCTAGTTAGAACCATAAAAAGTTACACGAAGGTTTCAAAATCTTCACTTTACTAAGATGTAGTTGGGGAGTGGTTAATTAAGTATAAACTTTTCTAAGTAGCTCCATTTACCAACATAATTCTGAGTAACAAGATTAGAGGTGATCATGAGTAGTGGGAAATATAGATGATAATTTATGGAAAAGAGGAAACATTTTTAGGACTTTGTTATACTTTTTTTACTCTTAGGCTCTATTGACGTCACTTTTGGTCAACTCCATCTATTTTCACTTAACTCCTAGTTTGGATAGCCCAATCCATGCCTTGCATTACCAAGTGAACTCCACCAGACCCTAGCTCACCTTGTGTAGTTAGGAGTCCAATGGTAGGTTCACTTTGGTTTGGTTTGGCTTAGAGCATGTGTGGTTTTTTGGGGTTTCCTTAACACAAATCACAATTTAAAAGAAAATTAACATAATATAAAATCTAATTTAATTCATAGCCTAAAACATAACCAACTTAAACTACTTTAAAATATCAAATATAATTATTCTAATTTACAACATAAGCTAGGCTTCAATAAAGTCAAGTTAATGAATCCTCTTAAATCTAACTTAACCAAACATACCTAAACTAATTTAACCTTAACCCAAATTCAATATAGCTTACAATTATACAAATATGAACTAAGCATAACCAAAACCTTAAGTCATACTTAAACTAAATCAATTTAAATCATATTTCAATGAAACAAAATAATGCAACATAACATAGTTTAAATCAATCTATTTAAATATAAATTGGAACCAAAATAAAATTAAATTAAACCTAAACATAATTATAAACCAACATATAACCAAATTTAAACTGATCTAATCAAATCATACTTAATTCTAATCCAACCAAAACTAAAATTCAAATTCAAATTGGAAATAAACCTAAGCTAACATCAAATTAAAGCAAAACATAAATCCAAATTCTAAAATTCAACATAAAATTAAATCTAATTTTAATTAGATCAAATTATACCTAAAGCTAAATCAAATTTAAAGCTAAACCTTATTAAAATTAATACAAGAATAACCTAATCTGAACTTCAGTGAATTAACTTAAACCCAAAGAATTTAAATGAAAGTATTGTTTGAAGTCAAAACATAAATTTAATTTTTGAACTAAAATCAAATTAAGTATTGTTTGAAACCTAAACTAAAATTTATTTGAATATAAAAATTAATTCTAAGGAACAAATGAAACTTCACTAAAATTGGTCTAACTAAACCTAATTAAACTTAATATTAACCTTAATCAAATACAATCAAATTTGTACTCACCCGACCTAAACAATGCTAAGGTGGAGAGCTATAAGTTGCCAAATCCATTAGGCACCTTAAGCTAACAGGGTTACTGGTAATGCTGAGGTTAAACCAGGCTTGATTAGCCCGCCACCCACTAAAATGTCCTATTGGACTCACAGCAATGCCCAAACAATTATGTAAGCTAAAATGCAAGTGTAAATCCTAGGACGTTCCTTGGATTGGTCGAGCTCACTAAACAGACCAAGCCTGACTCAGTCACATCCATGACTGAACCCGAGCCATCCCTGGGAGACCAACCAACATGGATTGGGTAGTTATTTCTACTGTTAATACCAGGGTCTTCCTCTAACTCACCATGCTCTCCCATTTCAGGCTGAGCATGATCCAAGGTTGGCCACACCTCTCTAGCTTAGTAGAAAGCACCATAGATTAACTTGAAGGTTACTAATAAACATGGGCTGACCAACCACTTTCTTAAGCCCCTTATGTCCTCATCCACTCAAAGGTATCAGCGATTTGATTTTAGCCATCAAAGCATGCCTCCATAGGGGCAAGATTTTCCTTCTAATTCATTGGCCATCTAAGATGTCTAAAAGGGAATGAAACTCTAATTCCCTCATAGGCAATTAGAAAGGTTTAAAAGATTCATCCCTCTTAATCCTAAGCTTTCTGAGAACTCATAAAAACTTTCCCCATCTTCTTGGAGGTTTCTTTGCACCCGGGGACTAACTCTGATAAACTATGTCCAAGATGTTGGTCTCGAAAGTTATTTAGGTCACCTTAGCTCTTGCCACCTAAAGCTATTTGTCAGGACCTCCTCAAGCTTTCATTCGAAGGCATTGGTCTTAGTTTTCTTTTAGGTAGATAATTTCCCTAATTTTCCTTCGTGTTCTTTAATTTTAAAGATAGAAAAACCATTTAGGTCAAAGTACATAACTCAGTACAGTAGAACCTAGTTGGGCTCTTTGATCTTATTGAAACTCATGGATCTTCTTTTGGATCACGAGAATCAAAAGGATTCATGCAGATGGCCATTGTCTCCTGGCTAGAGCTAGGAGATGAAATTTGGGTTGTTGATTTATGATATTTGGAAAGGATGGTTGTAATGTAATCGTTCATAGAGAACGGTACACCTAAGGATTTTACTGCAAAATAAGCAAGTCATTGATGTGGCATTGTCTGTAAAGCATAATCTTATGCTATCGACGTAGCAACTAATTGAAAGAGAATTAAATATTTAATTAATTAAAGGTTTAATAACATTAACTCACAAAACATTTAACAAATCATAAGAAATTAAACCAAAAATGAAAAAATTCTAAGGAAAAACTCTAAATGCTAAATACAATTAGTTTTATAAAGAAAAAATAAATGTCCTAAAATGTACCAAGTAATTTTAGGGATTGCTCCCTGGGTATCCCTTGAGCTCTAAGAATTTTGGTTGATGTTTGAGTCTCTATATTAGAGATTTCTCTAACTACAACACCTTTTAATTTAAATTAATATATTTAATTAATTTAATTTATATATTTATATATTAATTGATTAAATTAGCAAAGATAGAAAATATTACCCCTTATTAAATTCCATAGGGATAAAATAAGGAATATTTAGGGTTTTTTTATTAAGTAGAGTGTTTAATAAAAAAATGAAAATTATAAAAAATAATTCACTATTATAAATCGAATTAATTAACCAAAATGTGACCTAAACCTTAAATTTGTATAACAATTAAACTTTAACCTTAAAAAAACATGAAACTTTCACCAATTATTCACCATAACAATAATAACCCACTAAAACTAAAATTAAAACATTTTAATTAATTTGATATTTTCTAGAGTTAAAATTTTTTATTAATTAATTAAAACATAAGAATTTTGTAAAACCTAAAATATAACTCAAATTGAATTAAATTTTTTTTTGTAGGATACAACTACTCTAGAAAGCTCCATTAATTTTAGAATTATTAAGAACTTTTAATTAATTAAACTAATTAAAACACTTAAAAAAATATAAACTATCCAAATTAAGTAAAAAATTAATTAAACTAATTTTTAAGTCATGATAAAATTTAATAATTTTTTTAGTTAGTTCTATATGAAAAATAAATGTACTTTTCCTTGTGAAATTAATTTTAAATTTTAGAAAATTTATAATTAAAGTATAACATACAATTAACCAAACTTCAAAAATTCATAGCAATTAATATGCTTAACTAAAAATTTAAAATTTAAGCCGTATAATTTTTGCAATATGAACAAAACTACAAAATTAAAATTAAAATATTTTAACATTAAAAATGTTTCTTTAAAGTTTTAAATTTTAATAATTCAATTAAAACTAAATTAAATCATAACTCACTAAGATGAACCTAAATTAATATGAAAGTTCTATATAAGTGTTAGGACCCCATTAAAAAAATGCAATTTTATATAAAATTTTAAATTGAATTAAATTTTAGTTAATTAATCAAATTAATTATTAAATAAAAAATAAAAAAATAAAATGTAAATAAATTATCACAAAATTCTAGAAATTGATTCTCTCATGTATCTTGGCTTGAGAGAGTGATTTCACAAAAAAAATTAGATGCTTTTGATGAAAATTTGGATTTTTCTCCTAAAAATAAATTTAAAATCCTAATTTAAACCTTAAGATTATCTAAACACTCTATGGCTTGAGTTTGCACATAAATATCCCTATGGAGACCTTAAAGAATATCACACTAATTGAATTAAAACTTAATTGAACACTCACCCAACTTAATTTAAAATGAACAACCAAATTGAATTAAAAACTTATTTTAAAATTAAACTTTGAAGAATTTAAGCTTATACTTATAATACTAAACCATAAAACTCATTTATAGTACCCCCTCATGTGTTATTTGCTAACTCTTGATACGGTCCATATAGGTTTGTGTGATGGTCAAATCGTACAAAATCAAAACATGAATTAATCAATTGAATTAACTTTAATTCAAACTCCCAAAGTCAAATAAACAGCCGTAAAACTTAAACCAAATTTAAATCAACTTTACTTAATCAAATACAAATCAAAATATTTAAAGATAAAATCAAACACCTAAAACAAATTCAACAAATGAAATCACTCTCACTTAAGTTACCTTAGTTTTGTAGACTAATGTGCTACACTTCCCAGAAGAGTTGCCTATCCTAATGGAATTAGAGAGTTATGAATAGTAGGATCCTTTATTAGGCGGGTCTAACTGTTCATAATACTCTGTATAACTTAAGTGAAAGCTTGATTACAAAACATATTAAACTAAAAATTCATGCACTAAACAACTAAACTGGAAACACACTTTGGTAAGACTTAAAAATAAAGCATAAAATCAAAACATAAACAATGTACTATACTAGTTTCACCCACTACCCATAAACCTTATATATTTTAATAGTAAATTAACATAGTTTTAGTTTAGATCAATTGTAGTTTTTCTATGATTGGATGTGATGTGCTTTGATTTGGCTTTCTTTTATTATTTGTGATTGTCGTTAAAGATGTACACTAGGCCAGCTGATTTTTTACGCAAACTGAATGTTATGGTATTCTTTTAGCCTAAAGCTTGTTTCATTTAGTGACTATACTTAGTAGGCAAGCTAAAAATAAACCATAACGTAAATGAATGTATTTTTCATAGGGGCAAGTCATTGTGTTAATACTCTATAAGCATAGTTTATTATGATAGGGGGTTTGATGCCTATTGAAGCTAAGTACATATGTATGATTAACCTACAAGGTGAGTTGGTGCACCTTTTTATTGAGTCATATTTTGCATGGTTTTATTTATGCATTTTTATTTAAAATGTATTTCAAAATACTAAGTCTGGGCTGTTAGAATTAGGATGAGTGAGGATGAACCCCATTTGGCAATGTCTTTTGAAACTTGGAGGACTCGAACCATAAATGAATAACGCAAAGAATGAATTGAAGATAAAAATGAGAAGAAACCACATGCCAAATACTTAATTCTATATACGGGAAGAGCTCGACTGCCCACTTTTTTTTCTTCCGTAGTGTATAGTTAAACTCAGTTGCACCAACCTTTCATTATCTTTTTTTTGTTGTTTATATTATGCTTTTAATTAGCATGCACAATAGAATTATCTACTTATTTTAGATTTGTTTATGTGATTGTGTACCTATAATAGTCTTGTCTGCTTTGTTATGATCTTATGGTAAAATATATTTTCTAACTAACCTAATAAGTTAAAACAAAAATAAAAAAAACTATAAAAAACACCATAAGCTATTAAAATAAAACAAATAAAAAATCATAGGATTAATTAAACCATATGCTTTCATATTGGTTATACTTTTTAGCTTTGAAGCTTTAACTATTGCCTGAAAGAGATATAACTGACAGAGGATCACCACTTTTCTTGGGGAAGACTACTAAGCATACATTGATTGACCTGAATTTATAGTTTTTCACACATGCATTCATGCATAGATTTAATATCCATTGCCTTGATTTTTAAAATCAATGGAGCCTAAATAATTAAAACATAAAATGTAAAATTTTACATTAGTTAAGTGCATAGTTACCTAGACTTCTCAATCATTAAGGTTAAGTCATATGTCTTAATGCATTTTTATTAATTGATAATGAATGTACCTACTTTACTCGTGACTGTGACTTGAACTCAAGATTTAAAACATAAGTGGTGTTAGCTTCTAGACCTCTCCAGGGTCGTAAGCCCAAAATGTTAGTCCTGCCTTTATCTCTTTAAACTAGTTTTAAGCCTCTTACATGTATTAATAAGGTTGACCTTACATCAGATTCTAAGGCATTCATGTTGGCTTTTTGTCAAAGGATAAGCTCTTTCATAAGCTTTTTCATGACCCATTTTGTTAGAATATGAGCCATAAACATCCTAACATAAAATGAAAACTCCAAAATAAAATAAAATTCTTTTTTTATAACATTAATTCAAACCACATGAATGATTGGAGCAACTTTGAACTTCTCAATCTCTGACACTTCCTTTTTTTTTGTCCTCCAATTAGAACTGTTATATTTTAAGCCAATCCCGGTTCTCAGAATTAAAAATCATGAATTTCAAACTTTGTTATCTATAAAATTTAATTTTAACTGAATTTTGTTTTCTTAAAGGCAACCCTTCTTAGGATAAATTTAACTTTAAGGGCATGCCCTTTAAGGATACATAACCATAGACTAAAATGGACTCTATTTTATCTACATAGGCCAAGGTGGTGCGATATCTTTATTGTAGGTTAGAAACCCACCATAAATCTCAAGAGATTTCTATTTAAATAATCAGACATATTATTCAAAGAATAATATACTATCATGAGGGATAGAAATATTCCTTTAAAATAGCACTAGGATGAGGAAAATCTTCAAATTTTATAGATCTTCAAAACCAGAGGTTTTCCCCTATATTATGAGTGTAAGATATGGTTTAGTTTATTTTGAGGTTTAGTATCTCTACGAAGGTTTACCCTCATAGTTAATTACACCTTAGAAGTTATGACACTTGAGAATAATATCTATTAAAGTATTGGCTAATATTTGTGTGTGGTTATATGGTAAGTGTTTATAAGATTGAAGTTTTAGGACTCATATTGATAGACTCAGATTGAAAAGATTTGCATGAAATTGAAAAGTTGTGACCTATAGTTCAATGAGAACGTGTCATGAAAAGACCAAGAAAAATGGTTAGCCAACTATGAGAAGAGAACTTACCTCGAGGATTGGAATTATGAATTTATTGAAAAGGTGTCGAGTTTTTCTTTATTTTTATTTTATTTTATTTTATTTTTGCATTTCAAAAATTAGATTTGTTTTGGGGGAGTTTGACCTAGATTGATTTGGTTTTAAAAAATAAGATTTGATTTGGATTGATTTACTTGAGCAGAAAACTTAAGTTGGTTGGATTTAATTTCATTTGAAGGTTTGGTTAAAGTTTTTTAAAATTTTATTTATTAAGGTCTATTTGGAGTGGTTTGAAGATTTGGGAAAAGGGAAAGTTAAGAAAGTTTGAAGTTTAAAAGTTAGGTTTTTTAAGTTTGAAATTATTTTTCAAACTTTGGAAAGGTTGTTCTTGAGTTAAAAGGAGTTTAGATTTAAGCTTTTAAAAAGGTTTTAGTAGTAGGTTTTTGATTTTGAGTTTTGGGTTTTGAAATTATTTTGGTAAGTTTTTCATTTTAGGATTAAAAAAAGTTTTGGGTCTTTTTAAAGATTTTTATTAAAGTTCTATTTATTTTTGAACAAGGAGTTATAAAGATTAATCTAAAGACATTGAATCCTATACTAGAGAATCAGACAGGCTAGAAGGATTTTTAGATAAAAGTAAAGCCTTAACTCTAAAATAAAACTAGACTCTACGATGAGGCTGAATGGGTGGGTTAACTTAATTTTTGGGAATAAAACCCCCGATCAAAATGCATATGGATTTCCATCATCCCAAGTGCATTATAATCCTTAAACTATTAATCAGCTGAATTGTAAGAGGTCTCCACTGTTAGACTTTCTTACTATTAGATAGATAAAGGTGTCTTCGTCAGTAACCATAGTTTACTTCATCCTTGGTCACCTATATAGTCAAAGGGGGTAAGACTGTTTATTTTATATGTCCTAGACTTTAACACTAACTAAGGTACATAATAATCTAACCTAGGCTTCTAAACTAGACGATTTTGGGGTTTGTATGATTCTTAATTTTGCTTCTAAGTAGGCTAAAATAAGGTTCATAGTTGATATTCCAAGTAGTGGTTCTCGTGATTTAAGTTGATGATTTTATAGCTGTTTTGGAGATTTGATATTAAATATATGATCTCTTTCACCTACTAGTTTGACGCTCATTGTGAAAATCAGGGTCTTCTAAGTTCAAGTTTTGCATTTGATTTTTTACCCTAAGAGTTTTTCCATTGATTTTTCCTTCTGGGTTTGACTTCTAGTGCTTGGTTTATTGCTTTATGTTAAAGCACATATATCATGAAAAGTTTCATTCAATTTTTTTTTTTATATTTACACTCTTCATGCTTAAGTTTCATTCACATGCTTACTTTTCAAAAATTCTCGCATTCATGAAAAAAAGATATAATTTTATAAAATATTTGCTCTATCATACAAAGATAATATATGCATGTGACTAAACCTTAAGGTGTGAAATGTGTATGCATGAAACTGCTTAAAACTTATATGCTAAAAAGTTAAACTTATAAATCATATGTTCATAAAAGGTAACATATTCATTTATGAGCCAAGCCCATGAAAATGTATAGGCCTTGCACGAGCTAGCTATTCAGGAGGATTTGCAAAGTTTTATAATTTTGGTATAATTAGTGAGCTCACAGAAGATTTTACTTCAAAAATTTTTTCTTAAATTTGAAAAGGTGATTTTAAACTTTATTTGGACAATTTTGTGTATGATTTTGTTATTGGTTTAAAAAGAGTTTTTGCTTAGGTTCTGTAAAATAAAATTTTTAATTTTTTTCAAGAAAGTTAAGTTTTCTTTTGAGAAATATTTTGTTTTAGGTTTTATTTTTTGAAACATTTATTTAAGTTTTTCTTCTTTGGAATGATTAATTTTTGAAAAAGAAAATTTTTTATTAAAGGTTATTTTGAAAAAGGAATATTTTTTAAAAGGTTTTGTTAAATTTTGCTTATTTTTCAAAAGAGATTTTTTATTTTTCTTTTTTTTTTAACTTTTGAAAAGGTTATTTTTATTTTTTTTTTATTTTTGAAAAGGATCTAGTTATTTGTTTTTTTAATTTTTTTTTTTTTTTGAAAAGGTTATTTTTTTTGGAAAATTGTTCTGTTATATTTTTTTATTTTTTTTGAAAAGGGTTTTGTGAAATTTTGTATTTTGAAGTCTTTATTTAAGGTTTTTTAAAGGTTTATTTTTTAAAAAATTTTGATAGTTTAAGTTTTGAATGCTTTTTTTCAAGGTTTTTGAAAGGTATATTTTTAAAAAGGTTTTGTTATGTTTTGGCTATAAAAGTTTTTTTTGAAGATTTTGAAAGATTTATTTTTGAAAAATTTTGTTAAGTTTTATTGAGAGTTTACTTAGAATTTTTATTTATCTTTAAATTTTTAACCTTAAAAAAAATTTATAAAGATCTTAGAGCTTAGAGCATACATAAACTCATTTCCTTCTCCTTTATCTCTCTGAAAGCTCAATTAAATTTATATAATGATAATTCTTTTGGAGCAATTTTAAACTATTATATATTTTTAATAAAAGTAATTTCCTTTAGAGCACACTTACATTTAAAATTTTTTTTATATGTAAAAATAGTTGCTTTTTTATAGATATCATAACATAATTATATGGCCTTTGCAAATCACTTCCTAAGTACCTAACTTATGAGAATAATCAGACCTAAGCTTATAAGCAGAACCTATACATATATTTTTTAGTTTCTTTTTTTTTTTCTTAGCAATCCTCGATACATGCTTTCTACTTGAATCCATAAAGACAACTTGCAAACTGTATGAAATATAAACCCAAAACTTGCATAGATATTTTCATGAAAAGCATAAAGCCACAACTCACATTGATGTTTACACTAAAAACATAAAGCCACAAGCATGGAAGGTTCACTATTGCACATGTAGCTGTTAGGAACATGGGAAAGCAGTTAGGTCAAATGGTGAATTCAATGAACAAAAGAACATGTACGCTCCCCGACAACATTAAAGTGAACCCTATGGAGAAAGGAAAGGATCAAGTACAAGCGATGAGGTTAAGCAATTGAAATGAGTTGGAAGGCACCACAAGGAGGGAGAAAAGCCAATCGAGTTGGACGTTGAATTAGGAAGGTAGAGTAAGACCCTTGTAGAGGACTTAGACCTATTTCACCTTCTAGGATGGAGCTCAGAATACTTCCACCTTCATTTCCCTAGAGGTTACAGAAACAAAAACTAGACCAACAATTTTTTAGGTTTATAGAGATTTTTAAAAAGTTGACTATAAACATCTCATTTGTAGAAGCCCTAGAATATATGCGAAGTTATGTCAAATTCATGAAGGATGTCTTGACCAAAAAGAGAAAATTAGGGAATTTTGAGACTGGCTTTGACTAAGGAACGTAGTGCCATATTGCACAAAATGATGAAGGACACTAGTAGTCTCACCATCCCATGTGCCATAGGAGCAAAGTTTGTTGGGAGGGCCCTTTGTGATTAAGGAGCAAGTATAAACCTAATGTCATTGTCCATCTTTAACAGACTAGAATTATGAAACTCCCAGACTGCCAACCTAACCCTACAGTTAGCGGACCAATCCTTAGCCTATTTAATGGGAATCATATAGGATGTGCTGGTCAAAGTGGATAAATTCATATTCTCGACAGATTTTGTAGTCCTATATATGGAAGAGGACAAGGAAATACCCTTGATTCTTGACGACCCTTTTTAGCCACAAGAGAGGAAATAATTAATATTTAGAAATGGAAGTTGATCGTAAAAGTAATGATCAGGAAAACACTTTTGATATTTTGAAGTCGATGAAATTTCCCCAAGTCCCTGGTGACGCTCAGTGCCATAGGATAGAAGTGTTGGAGGGGTTAGTGTTAAGTCAATTTGTTGAAACTATGGAAGTGGGCCTGGTAGAGCAACTAATGGTTGAGGATTGTAGTGAGACATCTAGAGAAGAATTTGTTCTGTGTTCGAGGGCAGCTCTAGGACCTATAGGGAGAGATTTGAGTTCTTAGACACCACTACAAATGTCAATCCCTCAGTGCCATTCACAGAGGTTGCCCCTAAGCTGAAGTTGAAAGCCTTGCTAAATCACCTTGAGTATGTTTATCTAGGAGAGCCTTCCGCCTTACCAGTTATCATTTCAAAAAATTAAGTGAGGTGCAAGAAGAAAAGTTGATGAAAGTGCTAAAATATTTAGAAAGGATTTTAGATGGACCATAGATGACATAAAAAGTATACGCCCGTCCCTACGCATGCACAGAATTTTGATGGAGTATGGACATAGACCCAAGAACGACCCCCAGAGAAAGAATGAACCCTATGATTAAAGAGGTGGTGAAAAAGGAGATTCTGAAGTGGTTAGAAGCAGACATAGTCTACCCCATCTTAGATAGTGTTAGAGTCAACCAAATTCACTATGTACCCAAAAAGAGGGAGTGACATCACCAAAAAATGAGAGGACTGAGCTGATACTCACTAGAACTTTCACTGGATGGACGATCTGTATTGACTATATGAAGGTGAAAACAACCACTAGGAAAGACCATTTTCCCACGCCCTTCATTGACCAGATGTTTGATAGACTAGGATTTTGGATTGACCATTGATGACATACAAGGTACAAGCCCGTCCCTATGCATGCACAGGATTTTGATGGAGCATGGACATAGACCCAAGACTGACCTAAAGAGACTGAACCCCATGATTAAGGAGGCAGTGAAAAGGGAGATTCTGAAGCAGTTAGAAGCATACATAGTCTACCCCATCTTAGATAGTGTTAGTCAGCCCATGCAAAGCAAATTGGAGAACCGAATGCTAGGCTGATTAGAGCATTGAATAGTAATAATACTAGAGAAACAAGTAATTTTTAAATGTGATTGATTGATTTTATAATATTAAATTATTGATAATTTAATAATACTTTTATATATTAATTTAACAGCAAAAATAATATTTAATAAAAATAATTTGGATAAACTTCAGGGAATGCAAAAAATAAGAGATTTGAAAGTAAATTACATGTACCAATTTTGATTAAAATCGGGTATTACATTGCTTGGTATAATCATTACTTTATTTCTTTATTTTTTACTTTCATTATTTAAAATATGTTTGGGTTGTGTACCTTTTTTTTTTAATTTTTTAAAAGATATTAAAAAAATACACAAAATAACTTTTAAAGTGTTTTGAATATTTTTGAAAATAATAATGTTACACTTCAACATGCCCAAATTATTTTATTTCAAATCAAAACATAAATAAAATTAAATTAAAAAAATTAAAAATTAAAAATAAATATGATCTCAACTACCTCCTAAATATAAAAGGAATGATAATCTATGTTTCAGTGAAGAACCAGCATTCAGAACAAACACTATTAACCATCCATGAAAACTAGTATATGAAAAGAAATTGCATGGGCAAGATGCACTGTGGATGGTCTTAACAAAATTTTATAAATATGAAGGCTGCATTCCAAGACAATATGAAAATTTTTGCAGAAATCGAGTAAGTCAATTTGCTCGTCAAAGTAATGCTTTCATAATTTGCAGGCAAGTATTCATCCATCCCTTCTTTATTTAAGTGAAATTTGCCTTGTTTTTGAATAAAAACCAACTGTTTTCTGCTATTTGGAAAGGGAAATTTCTCATGGTCAGCCTATACAGATCAAGCTACTCGGCATCCACACAAATTGATTTTGATTTTCATGAGTTCTACAAAAAGAAAGCAGCTTAAAATCAAAAAATAATTAGCAAGCTTTTTCTTCTTACTCTTCAGAAACAGATGGCAACCCCTCCTTGAACCAGGTGTAGAGCCCTCCATCCAGGTGATAAACGTTATTGTAGCCATTAAGAACTAGGAGATAAGCTGCTATCAAAGACCTGCAGTAAACAGAAGCAAACATTAATGAGGAGTTTAATGTATTCTATTTGTTATAACGCATCATCCTGAAGCACTAAATGCTATAATTTGAAGAAAACTACTTTAGCTTGTTTCCTGAGCT
Source organism: Phalaenopsis aphrodite (assembly GCA_003013225.1). Lineage (NCBI taxonomy): Eukaryota > Viridiplantae > Streptophyta > Magnoliopsida > Asparagales > Orchidaceae > Phalaenopsis > Phalaenopsis aphrodite. Next base: position 4,444,296 of record NEWO01000009.1, read on the forward strand.
GATTTTCTCTGCTGGAATGGGTGGGGTTAGTGATAGCATTACCTTGACTGCTGGCCCTGAGGGAGATTTTGAGAAGGCCGCATCGTTCCACCGGATGAGCAGGCAACTATAATTTTAGCATCTTTGTCTAGCCTGGACTCCACAACTGCAAACCACAAATATTTTTTATTCATAAATTGGAATCATATATTATGTAGGGGGGCATGTTATTAACTAGCAGTGTTTCTTACCCTCTAAGAAGTCGGGATTTTCTTCTGTGCCAGAAACTATGCCGAAGAATAAGAAAGCTGCACGGCGAGCAATGTCCCATGGCGTCCATTCCTTTATTAACCTATAAATTTGAACATTGATGGCGCCAGGAGGATGTGCCTGAATAGGTTAAGCATCAAGCATAGGAAAGACGTAAAATATGTGAACTTCTGACCAGAATGAGAAAAGTTAAATAGGTTTTGTTTGAATGTTTTCATTAAACCGTGGTCTAATGCACAAAATAATTTGGATAACACTAATGATGACAACAAACAATGACACTGATAAGGTGTCATTTGAACATATCATTTAGGCTATATAAATATGTGCTACAATTTATATCAAAAGACAATGTTTTGCAGCTAGAACGCTATTTACATCATTGAAATCAACCAGTAATGGAACTTTTTTTTTTTCTTTCCGAAAAGCGGAGGGAAGACCCAATACATGTATACATTTAGCAATGGAACTTGAGTACATATATAAAAAAAAATGCACATGTACTTGTCTATAATGTACAAGGGGCTCAACACAACTGGACTAGCTTAAGTACATGGGGTATACCTAAGCACGAAAACAAAAAGAGCTCAAACAATCTGTTGGATCACAGCCTAAGAAACCCCAGCCCAATCGACCAAAAGAAACAACTTGAAACATACTTTTTATATTAGAAAACAGCAGGCATGCGAAAGCAGCAACAAACATGTGAAAGGGAAAAATAATCCGAAGGAACACGCCAGAAAAAATAAGAGAAAGACTTGGCGGTTCAACGAGATTTGCCAATATCCACATTAGATATTCCTTTAGTCTGAATATTAACGCATAGTACATATATTTGCTCTCAAATATTCTATATTTACCTCCCTAACTTGCTTCTCGCTTTATCCCCCCTCCTCTTAAATCTCTCTGTTTCTCTCTCATTACCTCTATTTTTCTTACTTAAAGCAACCATTAGCTCCTAGAGATACAATGAAGAAACTAGAGAGTTAAATTTTATAATATATATATATATATATATATATATATATATATATATATATATATATATATATATATATATATATATATATATATATATATAT